>JBBDGT010000438.1:212811-410311 GCA_037306005.1 Rhinophrynus dorsalis | reverse complement strand
AGCACAAACGGAGATAGCGAAATATACAGACTGACAGGAGGTAGCACCTTTAGTGACCGGAGGGCACAGGCTGTATAGCATGTAACGGAGGCTGCAATGAGGCACAGGCTTCGAGTAGCGCAAACGGAGGCAACAGTAGGAGCAGACTGACAAGTGGTAACACCGCTAGTGACCGGAGGGAACAGGCTGTATAGCACGTAATGGAGGCTGCGATGAGGCACAGGCTGAGAGTAGCGCAACTGGGGGCAACAGTTAGGAGCAGACTGACAAGAGGTAACACCGCTAGTGACCGGAGAGCACAGGCCATATAGCTCGTAACGGATGCTGCAATAGGCACAGGCTGAGAGGAAGCGCAACTGGAGGCAACAGAGAAACACCGACTGGCAGCTACCATAGAGGCAAGGCATAGGGCACAACAGGGACAATGGAAGCACTAGCGATAATCGGATGCTAGGCTGAATAGCCAAAGCCTGGATCGGTACACAGACAGCGGTAGTCAGCCAAAGCTTGGATCGGTACATAAGGAGCGGTAGTCAGCCAAAGCCTGGGTAAGTACACAGGGAGCGGTAGTCAGCCAAAGCCTGGATCGGTACACAGAGAGCGGTAGTCAGCCAAAGCCTGGATCGGAACACAGAGAGCGGTAGTCAGCTAAAGCCTGGATCAGTACACTGAGCGCGGAGACAGAAGCAAGGTCAGACGAAACCGGATCATACACGGAACTGGAACACAGATACAAACGTCAGGTCATGAAGACCACGAAAGGGCACCGGCCAAGTGACAGGAGGGCGTATATAAAGGCAAGCCCTGGGAGGGGCTAGCAAGCCAGAACCAATAAGAGGCAGCCAAGACAAACCCGGAAGTAGGAATGTCGCATAGTCAGAATCACGGGCACCGTAATATATACAGTGGGTCAAAAAAGTATTTAGTCAGCCACCAATTGTGAAAGTTCTCCAACTTAAAAAGATGAGAGAGGCCTGTAATTTTCATCATAGGTACACTTCAACTATGAGAGACAGAATGAGACAAAAAAATCCATAAAATCACATTGTCTGATTTTTAAAGAATTTATTTGCAAATCATGGTGGAAAATAAGTATTTGGTCAATAACAAAAGTTCATATCAATACTTTGTTATATACGCTTTGTTGGCAATGACAGAGGTCAAATGTTTTCTGTAAGTCTTCACAAGGTTTTTACACACTGTTGCTGGTATTTTGGACCATTCCTCCATTCAGATCTCCTCTAGAGCAGTGATGTTTTGGGGCTGTCACTGGGCAACACGGACTTTCAACTCCCTCTAAAGGTTTTCTATGGGGTTGACATCTGGAGACTGGCTAGGCCACTCCAGGACCTTGAAATGCTGCTTATGAAGCCACTCCTTCGTTGCCCGGGCGGTGTGTTTGGGATCATTGTCATGCTGAAAGACCCAGCCAAGTTTCATCTTCAGTGCCCTTGCTGATGGAAGGAGGTTTTCACTCAAAATCTCACGATACATGGCCCCATTCATTCTTTTCTTTACACTGATCAGTCGTCCTGGTCCCTTTGCAGAGAAACAGCCCCAAAGCATGATGTTTCCACCCCCATGCTTCACCGTAGGTATGGTGTTCTTTGGATGCAACTCAGCATTCTTTCTCCTCTAAACACGACGAGTTGAGTTTTTACCAAAAAGTTCTACTTTGGTTTCATCTGACCATATGACATTCGCCCAATCCTCTTCTGGATCATCCAAATGCTCTCTAGCAAACTTCAGACGGGCCCGGACATATACTGGCTTAAGCAGGGGGGACACGTCTGGCACTGCATGATTTGAGTTCCTGGTGGCGTAGTGTGTTACTGATGGTAGCCTTTGTTACTTTGGTCCCAGCTCTCTGCAGGTCATTCACTAGGTCCCCCCGTGTGGTTCTGGGATTTTTGCTCACCGTTCTTGTGATCATTTTGACACCATGGGGTGAGATCTTGCGTGGAGCCCCAGATCGAGGAGATTATCAGTGGTCATGTATGTCTTCCATTTTCAAATAATTGCTCCCACAGTTGATTTCTTCACACCAAGCTGCTTGCCTATTGCATATTCAGTCTTCCCAGCCTGGTGCAGGTCTACAATTTTGTTTCTGGTGTCCTTCGACAGCTCTTTGGTCTTGGCCATAGTGGAGTTTGGAGTGTGACTGTTTGAGGTTGTGGACAGGTGTCTTTTATACTGATAACAAGTTAAAACAGGTGCCATTAATACAGGTAACGAGTGGAGGACAGAGGAGACTCTTAAAGAAGAAGTTACAGGTCTGTGAGAGCCAGAAATCTTGCATGTTTGTAGGTGACCAAATACTTATTTTACCGAGGAATTTACCAATGAATTCATTAGAAACCCTACAATGTGATTTCCTGTATTCTTTCCCCCCATTCTGTCTCTCATAGTTAAAGTGTACCTATGATGAAAATCACAGGCCTCTCTCATCTTTTTAAGTGGGAGAACTTGCACAATTGGTGGCTGACTAAATACTTTTTTGCCCCACTGTATATATATATATATATATATATGTGTATATATATATATATATATATATATATATATATATATATATATATATATGTGTATGTGTATATATATATATATATATATATATATATATATGTGTATGTGTATATATATATATATATATATATATATATATATATGTATGTATATATGTATATGTATGTTTATATATATATGTATGTATATATGTGTGTATATATATATATATATATATATATATATATGTATGTATATATGTGTGTATATATATATATATATATATATATATATATATATGTATGTATATATGTGTGTATATATATATATATATATATATATATGTGTGTGTGTGTATATAAAAGAATAAGCCTCATTGCATAATTTATGCTACCTCAAACACACACAGCATAATGTATGTCTCCTCAGAAAACAAACACACATTGAACAGAATGCCTCATTACATAACTTATGTCTCA
This sequence comes from Rhinophrynus dorsalis, assembly GCA_037306005.1. Lineage (NCBI taxonomy): Eukaryota > Metazoa > Chordata > Amphibia > Anura > Rhinophrynidae > Rhinophrynus > Rhinophrynus dorsalis. Next base: position 407,327 of record JBBDGT010000438.1, on the reverse strand, counting down.
TTAGGAGACATAACTCCTATTGGGTGATTGATTGGGGACTTTACTGCTCCCATTGGGTGATTCAATGGGGGCATGTTTATCATACAGGGAGTTGGCCTGCCCCCTCCAGCCCGCCCACCACTTTCCAGCTGACAAAAAAAATATAACTGCCACTGGCTCCTGAAGGGGATATCAATAACTTCTCCTGGTCCACACACACTCTCACTCAGGATCATGACCCCACAAACACACTGTGTCACCTCCCACAGATAATTGCAATCCTCCATGCACTCTGTTTCAGTATGAGGGTGTAATGTTTCCATAAAATACAAACTCAGGGATAAACTTAATAGCAACTCTTTTATTTAACTCTTTTCATCTCTTCAGTCACCTCACTAACTGTCTCAACTGTCACTCCTCCACTTCCTGCTTCCTGATTCCCGCCCTTTCTCCTTAAAGAGAGAGAGGCGCTTTGCTGTATGTTACAGAGGGCAAGCCTCAAACACCACTATCTATTTGTTCCCTCAGCATATTGCTATGCTGCCTCAATTGAAGAGCCACCGTGTGTTATATTCCTATGTTACCTCAACTTAACCCTTTGAGTGCCAGAGGGGTACACCAGGGGCGTTTCTAGGTTCAAAACGATCTGGGGCTAGAGCCCACAGCAAAATTCAACAGAGTGCCTGCCACCAGTGGTAGTGATGATAACTCTATAGTGTGGAGTGAGTTATCCTTACACAACATATATGTTTATTTTACTAATCTATATATAATGCAATGCAAAGAGTTAAGAAGTAAGCCATTTTATGTTCAATTCTTGCCATTGTTTCTTGTTCTAACTAACTGAAGTTATTGTGGTGTAAACCAACTGTACCACAGGGAACAAATCAAAATTCCTGTCACATTAAATAGGGGTTTTAACTCTTTGAATGCTAGAGCGGTCTTCAATACATTGCAAAGCAATGCATTGGAGAACTCTCTAGCATTCAAGAGGTTAAAAACTCTATTCAAGTGCAGTTGATTTTAAGAACCTTTATTTGTCCCCTATTGTGCAGTTGGTTTACTCCAGAATAAAACCAGGTTGCTTTAATACATATGAGCCATTGATGTAACTGAATAAATTATCAAGTGCAACACCAAAGTATTTAATTTACACAGATAATGTATAAACAAATATAACGATGTTTAAACAAACATTAATGTGAGTTTTATTGCTGTGGAGCAACGTGATACACTTATATACCCACCACACAGTCTGATCTCCTCAACACAGGGACACCAGGGTGATACACTTATATACACACCACACAGTGTGATCTCCTAAACACAGGGACACCAGGGTGATACACTTATATACACAGCACACAGTCTGATCTCCTAAACACAGGGACACCAGGTTGATACACTTATGTACACACCACACAGTGTGATCTCCTAAACACAGGGACACCAGGGTGATACACTTATAAACACATCACACAGTCTGATCTCCTCAACACAGGGACACCAGGTTGATACACTTATATACACACCACACAGTGTGATCTCCTAAACACAGGGACACCAGGGTGATACACTTATAAACACATCACACAGTCTGATCTCCTCAACACAGGGACACCAGGGTGATACACTTATATACACACACCACACAGTCTGATCTCCTAAACACAGGGACACCAGGGTGATACACTTATAAACACATCACACAGTGTGATCTCCTAAACACAGGGACACCAGGGTGATACACTTATATACACAGCACACAGTCTGATATCCTAAACACAGGGACACCAGAGTGATACACTTATATACACAGCACACAGTCTGATCTCCTAAACACAGGAACACCAGGTTGATACACTTATATACACACCACACAGTGTGATCTCCTAAACACAGGGACACCAGGGTGATACACTTATAAACACATCACACAGTCTGATCTCCTCAACACAGGGACACCAGGGTGATACACTTATATACACACGACAAAGTCTGATGTCCTAAAAAGAGGGACACCAGGGTGTGAAAGAGGAACAGAGGGATTTGGGGCTCAAAGAGGGACACTTGGGAGGTATGCTGATACCCAGCATTCTTCCATTGCCCACTGGTAGCCATAGAACCCCTCATACACTGCCTGATAACCTTGCGCTTCTAGCCCCTATTAGCCACACATCCACTGTCTGATACTCCAGTAGTTTGCCACCGGTAGCACCAGGCCCACACATGAACTGATATCTCAGTCTTCTTCTACTGGCAACTGTTATCCATAGAACCATACATATGTTGTCTGATACTCCAGCATTGTTTCTCTGGTTACTGGTATCCATAGAACCATACATACACTGTGTGATACTCCATCATTGTTCCACTGGTTACCTGTAGCCAATCATACACTGTCTGATTGCCAGCATTTTTCCATTGGCCACTGGTAGCCACAGAACAACGCACATAAACTTTATGATGCCACAGCAATGTTTCTCTGCCCAGATTCCCCAAATATACTGTGTTTCTGTGACCTTTAGTTAAGACTCTCAGACTTAAGGTTTAGGTAAAAACATAACTTTATTGAAAAGTTAAGGCAATCCCATAGGGCTATCATACACATACAACAATACAAACAAGCAAATGACCATATGATTAGGTTCTACCGGCCTTGCCAATAATAACGGGCAAGGCAACCCAGTTGACTCAGACGAAATAGCAGTAGCAGACTCTACCGGCCTTGCCAATACCGGGTAAGGCAACCGTGAGATGGTAACGTACAGGTTCTACCTGCCTTACCAATACCGGGCAAGGCAGCCTGAGGAAATACTGTGAGTAGGCTCTACCGGCCCTGCCAATACCGGGTAAGGCAACCTAAAGGATGGCAACGTGAATAGATTCTACCGGCCTTACCAATACCAGGCAGGGCAGCCCAAGAGAGGAGACCTTCCTGGAACCCACTGACTGTCAGGTGACAATGACAGTAGGATGGATGAGGTAGCAACTAGGATAAGCAGTCTTGCTCAAGCAGAAATCTCATGCCAGAGAACTACAAGACAACTGCATAGGGACTGGACAGCAACTCGGACCTCACAGTACCTGACTATAGTCAGGGAGTAAACCAGCGTCCGCACACTGGGACCAACTGAGGAATGTGAACCGCAAGGCGTACTGGAGGAAACCAACAGTAGTAACGACACAAGGTTTAATGGAGTAAACCAGCGTCCGCACGCTGGAACCAACAATAGTATAAGCCACCAGGTTTAATGGAGTAAACCAGCGTCCGCACGCTGGAACCAACAGTAGTATGAGCCACCAGGTTTAATGGAGTAAACCAGCGTCCGCACGCTGGAACCAACAGTAGTATGAGCCACCAGGTTGAATGGAGTAAACCAGCATCCGCACGCTGGAACCAACAGTAGTATAGGCCACAAGGTTAAATGGAGTAAACCAGCGTCCGCACGCTGGAACCAACAATAGTATAAGTCACCAGGTTTAATGGAGTAAACCAGCGTCCGCACGCTGGAACCGACAGTAGTATAAGCCACCAGGTTGAATGGAGTAAACCAGCGTCCGCACGCTGGAACCAACAATAGTATAAGCCACCAGGTTTAATGGAGTAAACCAGCGTCCGCACGCTGGAACCAACAATAGTATAAGCCACCAGGTTTAATGGAGTAAACCAGCGTCCGCATGCTGGAACCAACAGTAATATAAGCCACCAGGTATAATGGAATAAACCAGCGTCCGCACGCTGGAACCAACAGTAGTATGCGCCACCAGGTTAAATGGAGTAAACCAGCGTCCGCACGCTGGAGCCAACAGTAGGAATATCGCCGGAGCGAAATGAGAGCAATGTCGCCTCAGCGACTGCAGACGGTGAACCACTGAGACCAGGTAGAGGATCAACCGGAAGGAGCACCGCTGAACTGACAGGCGACCGGAACATCAGCAACCACAAAGAACAACTGGAACCGACTGGAACGACAAGCAGGCAGGTACACAGGAACAGGTAGACTCAGGAACCCAGGAACTCAGGCCCAATCAGCATGGCAGGCAGGACAGAAAAGATGCTGTCAGACACACCACGAAAGGGCAACCAAAGGGTGCCTGGACTGAGTTTAAAAAGGCAATGTGAGGCGGGCTGACAGCAGACAGCCAATGAGGAACTCCAGCAAGTGATAGACACAGGATAGCATGAATCACGGGCACCGTGATAGTACCCCCCTTTCAAAGACCCCCTCTCCTAGAATAGGGTCTGGGCTTCTGAGGGTATTTGGTATGAAAAATCTGCAGTAACCTGGGTGCATGAAGGTCCTTACTATCCACCCAAGATCGATCCTCCGGACCATAACCTTTCCAATGCACCAAGTACTGTACCCTTCCTCTAAGCCTACGGGAGACAATGATACTCTGTACCTCATATTCCTCCTGCCCCTCGACCTCAACGGGCCCTGGCATCACAGATGTAGTAGTGTAACGGTTACATACAAGAGGCTTAAGGAGAGACACATGGAATACATTATGAATGCGCATGGATGCAGGTAAATCCAAAGCATAGGAAACAGGATTAATTTTGCGAATAATTCTGTAAGGACCAATAAACTGAGGTGCCAACTTATTAGATGGGACTTGGATCTTCAGATTCTTAGAAGACAGCCATACTCTATCCCCAACTTGGAAGGAAACCGCTGGAAGCCTTCCGTGATTAGCATGGCGCTGGTGGCACTGAAATGACTGACCCAGTGCCCTCGGAACTTGTGCCCATGTGGAACGGAGTTGCTCGATATGCTCATCCAGAGCTGGAATCTGCTGTGTCTGAAAAGAATCAGGGAGCAGACAGGGTTGGAAACCATAATTAATCAGAAACGGAGAGCTCCCGGAAGAAGAATTGACTGCACAGTTCCTGGCGAACTCTGCCCAAGGCAACAAGTCGGCCCAATTGTCATGATGGTCAGTCACTAAACAGCGCAGAAACTGTTCCAAACCTTGATTGGCACGTTCAGCGGCCCCATTAGTCTGGGGATGATATGCAGAGGAGAAGGATAGCTGTATGCCCATCTGTTCACAAAATGCCCTCCAGAATCTGGACACAAACTGGCTCCCCCTGTCGGACACCCGTACCCTGGGTACTGCAACTGAAACACCTCTCTAGCAAACACCATTGCCAGTTCTTTAGCCGAAGGAAGGCCACGGAGAGGTACGAAGTGAGCCATTTTAGAAAACCTGTCTACCACCATCAATATGAAGGAATACCCTCTAGACCTGGGCAATTCTCCCATAAAATAGATAGAAACATGAGACCAAGGGCGTTCACCATTAGGCACCGGCTGAAGCAAGCCCACCGGGAGATGTCTAGGGGTTTTAGCACAAGCACAGGTGGCACAGGCATTAGTAAAATTGGCACAATCTGATCTCATAGAAGGCCACCAAAATAACTGAGAGAGGGACCATAACAATTGGTCTCTACCAATATGTCCCGCAGCCTTAGAGGAATGGTAGGTTTCAAGTAATCGAGTACGGAATGGTTCAGCGACAAAACATTTGCCCACTGGAGTTTCATGGGGAGCGGAGGCCTGGGAAGCCAAGATCTCTTCCCCTAGTGGTGAAGTAATACTAGTACGTATGGTGGCCAATATTCGATCAGGTTGGATGATAGGTGCTGGTGCTTCTTCTCTGTCAACTTCAGCCTCAAATTGTCTTGACAGAGCATCAGCCCTAACATTCTTTGATCCCGGCAAATATGATACAATGAAATTGAATCGAGATAGGAATAATGCCCATCTGGCCTGGTGAGAGGACAATCTCTTGGCCTCAGAGAGATAAGTCAGATTCTTATGATCAGTCAGAATTAAAACGGGATTTTTTGTGCCTTCAAGTAAATGACGCCATTCCTTAGCATCCTTAGCGGCAAGGGTGCAGAAGCCATTAACCCTTTGACTGCGGCCCCTGAGGGCCTAGTATCATTCTCCGGTGTCTGATTTGGCAAGACCACCGGGCTGGAACCGGACTTATCAGCAAGTACCGTGCGTTCAAGAATAGTTTGGATTGCAGCTGCCAATTGATCCAAACGTTGCTCATGCATATCCATCCTCCAATGGATATTCTGTGTATTACCGTCACTCTTAGTGTCTGAGGTCATGGCCCTTTCGTACTGTCACAGTTAGTTAAGACTCTCAGACTTAAGGTTTAGGTAAAAACATAACTTTATTGAAAAGTTAAGGCAATCCCATAGGGCTATCATACACATACAACAATACAAATAAGCAAATGACCATATGATTAGGTTCTACCGGCCTTGCCAATAATACCGGGCAAGGCAACCCAGGCGACTCAGACGAAATAGCAGTAGCAGGCTCTACCGGCCTTGCCAATACTGGGTAAGGCAACCGTGAGATGGTAACGTACCGGTTCTACCGGCCTTACCAATACCGGGCAAGGCAGCCTGAGGAAATACTGTGAGTAGGCTCTACCGGCCCTGCCAATACCGGGTAAGGCAACCTAAAGGATGGCAACGTGAATAGGTTCTACCGGCCTTACCAATACCGGGCAGGGCAGCCCAAGAGAGGAGACCTTCCTGGAACCAACTGACTGTCAGGTGACAATGACAATAGGACGGATGAGGTAGCAACTAGGATAAGCAGTCTCGCTCAAGTAGAAGTCTCATGCCAGAGAACTACAAGACAACTGCATAGGGACTGGACAGCAACTCGGACCTCACAGTACCTGACTACAGTCAGGGAGCAAACCAGCGTCCGCACGCTGGGACCAACTGAGGAATGTGAACCGCAAGGCGTACTGGAGTAAACCAACAGTAGTAATGACACAAGGTTTAATGGAGTAAACCAGCGTCCGCACGCTGGAACCAACAATAGTATAAGCCACCAGGTTTAATGGAGTAAACCAGCGTCCGCACGCTGGAACCAACAGTAGTATGAGCCACCAGGTTTAATGGAGTAAACCAGCTTCATCACGCTGGAACCGACAGTAGTATAAGCCACCAGGTTGAATGGAGTAAACCAGCGTCCGCACGCTGGAACCAACAATAGTATAAGCCACCAGGTTTAATGGAGTAAACCAGCGTCCGCATGCTGGAACCAACAGTAATATAAGCCACCAGGTATAATGGAGTAAACCAGCGTCCGCACGCTGGAGCCAACAGTAGGAATATCGCCGGAGCGAAATGAGAGCAATGTCGCCTCAGCGACTGCAAACGGTGAACCACTGAGACCAGGTAGAGGATCAACCGGAACGAGCACCGCTGAACTGACAGGCGACCGGAACATCAGCAACCACGGAGAAGAACCGGAACCGACTGGAATGACAAGCAGGTAGGTACACAGGAACAGGTAGACTCAGGAACTCTGGAACTGTGGAACTCAGGCCCAATCAGCATGGCAGGCAGGACAGAAAAGATGCTGTCAGAGACACCACGAAAGGGCAACCAAAGGGTGCCCGGACTGAGTTTAAAAAGGCAATGTGAGGCGGGCTGACAGCAGACAGCCAATGAGGAGCCTCCAGCAAGTGAAAGACACAGGATAGCACGAATCACGGGCACCGTGATAGTTACCCCACCAGCCTTCTACAACTGCCTACTGGTCGCCACAGATTCCCCTCATACATTGTGCATCCCACTAGCCTTGTTCTCCTGCCCACTGGAAGCCACAGATTCCCCACATACACTGCGTGTGCCTCCCCTGCCCACTGGTATCCACAGATTCCTCACATACACTATGTGATTCCCAACTGCATTTTACCCCTGCCCACTGATAGCCACTGATTCCATACATACATTATGTGACGCCCCCAACAACCTTATTCCCCTAACCACTGGCAGCCACAGATTCTCTACATACACTATATAACCCCCCTAGCCTTGCTCCCCTGCCCACTGGTAGCCACAGATTCCCCACATACACTGTGGACCCCACCAGCCTTATTATCCTGCCCACTGAAAGCCACAGATTCAGAGCCGAATTAAGCCTCAATGGGGCCCTAGGCAGAATCTCAAATTGGCCCCCCCCCCAGCTCAGGCCTACTACACCACCCCCAACCTAGGTCAGTCCTTCTGTTACACACAGTAATTTTATGGCAAGTCCACGGAGGCTTCATATTATGCTGTAATCCTTCTCCACTGCTCCACTCAGCAGCAAGAAAAACTTTATTTTTTACAAACAGAGAAAAAAATAACTGAACCCATCATACTCCACCCCCAGTTAACCACTCCCACAATCCCTATAAACTGGGAAGCCTCCTTCAACTCCTCCTGTTTCTTGCTGCTCCCTCCTCAGAGATAAGTACTCTCCATTTCATGCTACATTACATGTCTTGTACTCTGCTTGCTACTTTAATAGTTGTACAGGATTAGTATCTCTTGTGTTATTATTTGCATAAGTCTGAATACTTTATTTGTAGTTTAAATGTTTTTCAATTTGTTCTGGTCAGTGCCTTGTTCTGTTTAAGTGCTTTATTTGCAGTCTCTTTTTGTCTTTTCTATGTCTATGGTCAGTGCCTTGTTCTGACTAAATATTTTATTTAGTCTATCTTGTTCTATATGTCTCTGGTCAGTACATTGTTCTGTTTACATGCTGTATTTGCAGTCTCTTCTTGTTTTCTAGGTCTCTTGTCAGTGCCTTATTTTGTTTACCTGCTGTATTTGCAGTCTGTTTTGTTCTAGATGTCTCTTGTCAGTGCCTTGTTCTGATTAAATGTTTTTTTTGCAGTTTAAATCACAATAGTTCCCTCACTATCAGTTACTGTCCCAGCTACTCTGGGTTCCAGTACAAAACAAGCAGACATGCAATCTTTTCAGTTCAGAAGCTTGCTCATCACCATTCCTTGGTTTCAGAGGCAGACAGACAGCTTGCAGGTCTCCAAACACACTATCCCAGTGCAGTCTGACCCCAAACACACTATCGCAGTGCAGCCTGACCACACCCTGCTCTTTCAGATCTACTATTTAGGTCTGAGCTAATTAGCCAAGAGCAGGTGTGCTAGCAGAGGCAAAAGACAAAATTTAACCCTTTACTCGCTGGGATAAACTGCTTGTTGTAGCCTACGGCTGATGTATACATGATCCTGGACTCTGTCACAGGGTATGTATGTATATATGTTGTAACTTTTTTTAGGACACTCAGACCAGTTGGTAAAATCAAACACAATTTTATTAAATAAGAAATAATGCAAACGATCGCCCTCTGCAGGCCACAGAAATAATAGCACTGTATTGACAGAAATACCCCACAGGCCCAACATACAGAATCAGGGTAATACACACTATCTCAGAACAGATAATGGCAATATAGACACAAATGGGTTAAATGCAAAAATCAGTCCATCTGTGGGGTTTGGCACGCCCAAGGTGGTGATAGGAGGTACTGTGTAGATGTAGACAACACAGAATTCTTAATGTAATAATGCTGTTAGGCAATCCGTGACCAGTGGTAGATTCAGCAGAACAGTGACCCAAAATAGCCCCCGCGGGCGTACCCAATGAGACAACTGATTGTGCAAGTGCGAGAGTCGGTAGCCCCCACGGGCGTAATCTCAATATAGCCTGAAATGCAAGAGCTGGCAAATAGCCCCCACGGGCGTGTAACCGGACACCGACAGCTAGCGGTAGTTGAGCCAATAGCCCCCACGGGCGTATACCAACGGGAACCCGCCAGAGCTTTGAGCCTACCCTTGCTGCAACACTGAGCCAAAAGCCACAACAGAGTCCACCGGTAAACCAACGTAAGACCAAGAGCCAATGGCGCCCTACCGGACCGACTTAACGTGACTACTCTGCAGTTGTATCGTATGAGTCGCCATCCACACAAGCGGCCGACTAAGCAGACATAGCACAACGGGTTAAGGCTCTATACCGGGGAATGAAGGCTCTGCAAGAGTGAGGCAGCACTGCAAGGGTTAAAATGCAGTTTAACCACAGAAGGCTCAGTATGGTGTAGTAGCTCTGCAAGTGCACGGAAGCTCAGTGAAGGAAGCACAGCTCTGCAAATCAGCACGGAACTCTGCACTGGACTGAGGCAACACAAAGGTGAAGTGGTCACTCTGCAGCTGGGCAAACAGTGACAGCAGAAGTAAGAATGTTGTGGCGGCAACAACAGGAACAAGCGGGTCGCTGGAGCAGGCCGGTAGTCGATCACAGAGCAGGAAGTCAGCCAGGCCGGGTCGTAACACTCAGCCAAGCCGGGTCAAACACGAGCAGGAACGTCAGCCAAGCCGGGTCAGGTAACGGAGGTGGTTCGTAGACAAGCCGGGTCAATCACGATCAGGAACACTGGAGCGTAGTCAGGACAGGCCAAATCGGTACACAGGAATCCAGAACACAGCAACAGCAAAACTGGCTCAGAAACACCACAAAAGGGCATCTGACAGGTGTCATGGCCAGGCATAAAAAGGTCACCAGGGGCGGGCCAAACCAACTCAGCGAATCAGAGTGTACCACAAACGAGACTGACAGGAGGATCACAGGCACTGTGATATATGTGTGTGTATTTGTGTGTATGTGTATGTATATGTATGTAGATATGTATATGGAAATCACTGCATCTGTGGTATTTTACTGCAGTGTATATCAGGATCTTGCTTACACTTATTTTTTTCCTGGGTTCTTCATCTACCCATATGGTTGCCCCTGGTGTTCCTATCTGGGCACAGTTACTACTAGCTAACCTTTAGATCTGGTATTGTCTGTCTGTGTCTATGTATGTATGTTTTTTTGTTTGTGTACCTGTGTGTGTGTGTGTATGTGTATATATACACTGCTCCAAAAAATAAAGGTAACTCTAATATTACACATCCTACTGCTCCAGAAAATAAAGGGAACACTAAGATTACACATCCTAGATCTGAATGAATGAACTGACAACAAAATCACACAAAAATTATCAATGGAAATCAAATTTATCAACACATGGAGGTCTGGATATGGAGTCACACTCAAAATCAAAATGGAAAACCACACTACAGGCTGATCCAACTTTGATGTAATGTCCTTAAAACAAGTCAAGATGAAGCTCAGTAGTGTGTGTGGCCTCCACGTGCCCGTATGACCTCCCTACAATGCCTGGGCATGCTCCTGATGAGGTTGCGGATGGTCTCCTGAGGGATGTCCTCCCAGACCTGGACTAAAGCATCCGCCAACTCCTGGACAGTCTGTGGTGCAACTTGGTGTTGGTGGATGGAGCGAGACATGATGTCCCAGATGTGCTCAATCGGATTCAGGTCTGGGGAACGGGCGGGCCAGTCCATAGCATCAATGCCTTCCTCTTGCAGGAACTGCTGACACACTCCAGCCACATGAGGTCTAGCATTGTCTTGCATTAGGAGGAACCCAGGGCCAACCGCACTAGCATATGGTCTCACAAGGGGTCTGAGGATCTCATCTCGGTACCTAATGGCAGTCAGGCTACCTCTGGCAAGCAAATGGAGGGCTGTGCGGCCCCCCAAAGAAATGCCACCCCAAAGAAATGCCACCCCACACCATTACTGACCCACCGCCAAACCGGTCATGCTGGATGATGTTGTAGGCAGCAGAACGTTCTCCGCGGTGTCTCCAGACTCTGTCACGTCTGTCACATGTGCTCAGTGTGAACCTGTTTTCATCTGTGAAGAGCACAGGGCGCCAGTGGCGTATTTGCCAATCTTGGTGTTCTCTGGCAAATGCCAAACGTCCTGCACGGTGTTGGGCTGTAAGCTCAACCCCCACCTGTGGATGTCGGGCCCTCATACCACCCTCATGGAGTCTGTTTCTGACCTTTTGAGTGGACACATGCACATTTGTGGCCTGCTGGAGGCCATTTTGCAGGGTTCTGGCAGTGCTCCTCCTGCTCCTCCTCACACAAAGGCAGAGATAGCGGTCCTGCTGCTGGGTTGTTGCCCTCCTACAGCCTCCTCCACGTCTCCTGATGTACTGGCCTGTCTCCTGGTAGCGCCTCCATGCTCTGGACACTACGCTGATAGACACAGCAAACCTTCTTGCCACAGCTCACACTGATGTGCCATTCTGGATGAGCTGCACTACCTGAGCCACTTGTGTGGGTTGTAGACTCAGTCTCATGCTACCACTAGAGTGAAAGCACCGCCAGCATTCAAACGTGACCAAAACATCAGCCAGGAAGCATAGGAACTGAGAAGGGGTCTGTGGTCACCACCTGCAGAACCACTCCTTTATTGGGGGTGTCTGGCTAATTGCCTTTTATTTCCACCTGTTGTCTGTTCCATTTGCACAACAGCATGTGAAATTGATTGTCAATCAGTGTTGCTTCCTGGACAGTGGACAGTGTGATTTCACTGAAGTGTGACTGACTTCGAGTTACATTGTGTTGTTTAAGTGTTCCCTTTATTTTTGGAGCAGTTTATATATATATATATATATATATATATATATATATATACACATATATATTGGGATATGCACTCACGCCAACCAAATCCAAATGCCGGGGTGCCACAGTTAAATAATAAGTATATCGAAGAAAAAGCTGTGCACTCACGGACTTCAAAAAATAGAAAATACCAATATTTAATGGTTTAGCAATGCGACGTTTCGGTCCTCCTATGTGGACCTTTATCAAGCAAACATACAATAGTAATAAAAACATTCAATTTAAATACCACAAAGAGAACTCACCTCGTGTGAACCCAAACGACCCATAGTGATGACGTTTGTAGCAGAGAAACAGCGGAATTGTATAGACAGCCAACACCCAGAAATCACTAACACCAAATCACAATTACACCGAACAGTGCCACCTTGTGTAAAGAGATAGAAAGAACGTATGGAATCATTCATTGGCAACATAATATCAAAAAACGTTACAATAATTGATTAAACAGCTACAAAATTTCACTACATAGATCAATTTAACTGCTTTAAAGCAATAACTATAATTCATCGTTCAGAAAGAAAACAGCTCAACACATTCTGTTCATTGAGGCCATAAGGGCTAAGAGTATTTAGTTCCTTAATCCAGAAACATTCACGTTGCAAAAGTTTCTTATGTCTATCACCACCTCTCAAATTTACCGATACATGTTCTATAGCAATACAATTAAAATTGGTGGCCGCATGTTTTTCAACAAGATAATGTTTTGCTACTGGTTTTCTGTATGTCCATCACGAAATGCTACCTTAATAGCTGACCTGTGCCCAGCCATCCGTTCGCAGACTGTGCATGTTGTCTTGCCGACATATGCTAAACCACACGGACAGGTAATCACATAAATCACAAAACTAGTTGTACAAGTAATATGTTGTTTAATCTTATATTTTTTATTCGTATGAGGGTGTGTGAAAAAATTCCCCGGTCTCATAGAACCACAGGTCGTGCATCCCTTGCACCGAAAACATCCAGACGGATTAGTTCTCAACCATGTCTATTTTTTGCTGGTGTAACTCGCAATAGGATTAGTATTTACCAGTAGATCCCTTAAATTAGCTCCTCTTCTAAATCCAAGGAGTGGCGGCTGTTTAAAACATTCTGGTAAATTTTCATCTCTTTGTAAAATTTTCTAATTTTGCCGTATGCTCCTTTGGATTTGATGTGATGCTGTTGTATATTTCGTAGAAATTGTCAGTCTATTCTTTTTATTCTCTTGTGAACTATTGCACATATCTTGAGATTGTAACAAGTTCCTACAAATTGTTTCCAACTTCTTCTTTTGATAGCCTTGCGCTACAAATCGTTGTATCATTTGCTCCAGTTGTTTATTTCGTATATCTATATCAGAGTTATTCCGTATTACACGCAAAAATTGGGATTTAGGTAATGACGCCTTAAGAGCTGGCGGATGGAAACTAGTATTATGCAATAAAGAATTACTATCTGTATCTTTCCGGTATAGACAATAACCCAACTTATTGGAACATCTGAAGATCTTCAAATCCAAAAAGGTTACTTCTGTTCTATGATATGACATAGTTAGTTTCACAGGATGCTGCATATCATTAAGGGACATGAAAAGTTCTTTTAATGATGTCTCTGATCCCTTCCACACCATAAGAATATCATCTATAAAACAACAGTATAATATTATTTGCTCGAGATATTTATCTAATATGTATGTTTTTTCATAAACATATATATAAGCATTTGCATAAGCCGGAGCCATGCTTTCACCCATTGAGGTGCCAGAAGATTGCATATAATATTTACCTTCAAAAAGAAAAAAATTCTTTTTCAAAAATACCTCTAAAATAGATAGAACATATTCTATGGGTGGACCTTGGTATATTGTAGATGTCGTAAGTACTTCCCGTAAGGCTTCAATTCCCCCTTGATGTGGGATGATGGTATATAAACTTGATTCCATACGTTCTTTCTATCTCTTTACACAAGGTGGCACTGTTTGGTGTAATTGTATTTTGGTGTTAGTGATTTCTGGGTGTTGGCTGTCTATACAATTCCGCTGTTTCTCTGCTACAAACGTCATCACTATGGGTCGTTTGGGTTCACACGAGGTGAGTTCTCTTTGTGGTATTTAAATTGACTGTTTTTATTACTATTGTATGTTTGCCTTGATAAAGGTCCACACAGGAGGACCGAAATGTCGCATTGCTAAACCATTAAATATTGGTATTTTCTATTTTTTGAAGTCCGTGAGTGCACAGCTTTTTCTTCGATATATATATATATATATTGTAACGTGACGCCTTGTATCAGAAGCTGGATACCTCTTTTATAGTTCCTTTCTCCCTCAGAATAACACTCCAATAGTAAACTGACCCTCCTGTTCCCAAACATCAGCCGAGACTTGATGAAGGGAAGAACTCTCTTTTATTGACTCAAACACACAGCTTATATACACTACAGAGACTCTTATCTAGATCAGCATGCAAAAGAATACTTGGGACAGTGTTTCTATGCTTGACCAATCAGCCACCAGCATCCTTATCAGGATAAGAATGCAGATTAAGACTTGAAATCATACATTCTTAACTGGCTCATCAATAACCGCCTCTGATTGGTCAAGGAAGCACAGCAGGAATCAATTAACATTCCTTAGCACAGGCCTGGAGTAGAGTGGAATCAAAGCCCAACCCCCCACTATCTCTGCACTCTAGCAATGTACTGGAATCAACTATGGCTAAGCTCAATCTATGGGTGTTTGTCTTTTGGGTAGAAATAGTCTGAAGACATGAGATCCCATATCTCTAACACACCAATATCTCCCATGGTCGCCACAGTTCCGTCACATATCTCCCCCTTGTCCACCTCCGACAGCCACAGCATGATCCACACGTGTCAGCTCGCTGCTGTCTGGAGTGGACACATAATCTGGTAGTGCCATGTCCACAACAGTACTTGTCCCAAAAGTCTTGTCCCCAGCCAGCCCCTACAGTCCTGGGGTCTGGAAAGAATAAACGAGCCCCGTGTCCTGGGCCAGGAGTAAAACTGGGGTCCTTGATCCTGGGCCAGTGAAACGTGTACCCCTTGGTCCTGGCTGTCACTAAGTTGGGAGGCCTCTCCTGGGCCAGGCTCCAGGCAGAGCTGGGGTCAGACCCTCCTGGGTCTGGGTCCAGTGGCTCAGGGTCCATAGCCAGTCTATAAGGTGGACCTCCTTTTGGCAACAGTGTCTCTGGGGGTCACCTTGGTGGATGCTGGGGACATCTCCCCCTTTTGGTTGGGCAAGTACCCCACGGGAACAGGAGAGGATGCTGCTCCTACTCTCCTGGGCTGAGGCAACATCCAAAGGGCTACTGGAAACACTGGGGACTCTTTTGCTCAGGGTAGGGGCATCCAGAGGACCGGTGAGGAGCGCACTCCCACTCACCAATCCAGGACAAACAGACTGTGGGCTGCTGGCAAAACTGGGGCAACTCCCAACTTCCTTAGGGAGCACGGTGGTCCCCCTCCCTCGGGCTGGATCAACAGTTGGCCTGGTGGGGAATGACTTCCCACCCACCAGGCTGGGGTCAACAGATCCAGGGGCAACAAGGGCATCCCTGGTGAGGACCGTGGTCCCACTCACCAAGGCTGGGGTATCAGGAAAAGGGGCAACAGGCTTTGGACTGCTGATGAGGACTGTTGTCCCACTCATCACAGCCAAGGTTTCACAGGGCCTGGTGGGCTCGCTCCCAACCACCAGGCCAGGGGTCACATAGGGGCTGGTGGGCTCGCTCCCACCCACCAGTTCACAGTCCACATGTACAGCAAGAGGGTCAGCAGCACTGTTCTCCTTCCATCTGCTGGGGTCCTCTTCTTCCAGGCAACAAACTCCAGTGCCATTCTCTGCCTTGAGGAAGACCACAGTCCCATTCCTCAGGGCCATAACATCCGCGCCCCTGGAGAGCACACATTTCTCTTTCTCCAGGGCAGTATCCAATAACAAAGGGGAAGGACAGGGGCTACTGGTGGGGACCTGAGTCTCATCCACAGCAACAGGGGTTTCCCAGGCCCTGGGGAGCTTGCTCCTACTCACCAGGCCAGGGTTCACAGGGGGGCTGGTGGGGAACGCATTCCCACCCACCAGTTCACAGTCCATAGGGTCAACAAGAGGGTCAGCAGCACTGTTCTCCTTCATCTCCTTCAGTCTGCTGGGGTCCTCTTCTTTCAGGCCATAAACTCCAAGGCCATTCTCTGCCTTGAGGAAGACCGCAGTCCCATTCCTCAGGGCCATAACATCCGCACCCCTGGAGAGCACACATTTCTCTTTCTCCAGGGCAGTATCCAATAACAAAGGGGAAGGACAGGGGCTGCTGGTGGGGACCTGCATCTCATCCACAGCAACAGGGGTTTCCCAGGCCCTGTGGAGCTCACTCCTACTCACCAGGCCAGGGTTCACAGGGGGGCTGGTGGGGAACGCATTCCCACCCACCAGTTCACAGTCCATAGGATCAACAAGAGGGCCAGCAGCACTGTTCTCCTTCAGTCTGCTGGGGTCCTCTTCTTTCAGGCCACAAACAGCAGGGCCATTCTCTGCCTTGAGGAAGACCGCAGTCCAATTCCTCAGGGTCGTATCAACCATGCCCCTGGAGAGCACACATTGCTCCTTCTCCAGGGCAGTGTCCATTAACAAAGGGAGCATCTTCTTGGGGCTGCTGGTGAGCTCTCTCTCACTCACAACAGTAGGAAAAACAGGGGAAGGGGCCAAATGTCCACCGGGGGGGTGGTTGTCCCACCCCCTGGTACAGGGGCATTCTTGGGGCTGAGGAGCAGCGAATTCCCACTCCTCAGGTCCGGGGTAACAAAGGGGCTGGTGCGTATCACTGTCTCACTCCCCCAGCATGGGGCAACCCAGGGGCTCTGGATGTCTTGAAAGTACTGTTGCTCGACCGACAGTTTAAGTTGGGCAACTGTCTCTTCCGACGGATTGGGTCCTAGGTGGGGCAGTAGATTCCTCATTCTCCACCCCACCGGGTCGCAGGACTCAAAGGACTGTTTGATTCCAAGGTCGGAGCCTCCATCCCAGGGCGGGTTGGCCAGCCAGGCCACGTCTTCCTGCGGTATAGTATATGGGGGGGCTGCCCATGGTCCCTCCCCCGTATGCCTCGCAACTTTCCGGATAAGGCCTTGGTAAGCTCGCTCCAGATACCACTCTTGCTCCACCAGGTCCTCTAGCTCCTCTGCTAGCTCAGGGATATTCTGGAACCCCATGATCTCCTCCCGGGCATCCCTGATTTCCCAAAACCTACTCTCCTCCTTGCTGCCAAAGTTGGGGTCGACACAGATGGCCTCCCATCCTACTCCTGGGCCATTGTATCCATTGCCTGCAGCAGAACAAGAGGGGCGGATCCTGCTGTAATATTTCTGCTCTGCTTTCCGGTACAGGGCGATATACTGATCCTGTAGCTTACTTTTCACCTTCACAAAGCAGTCCATGCTGTCCTCCCAGTCCAGCAGAGGATTGTCTCCCAGAAGCGGCCATCGCAATGCCACCAGCTTCTCAATTCGTCTCCAGTTGGACTTAACAGCTCCCATTGGTCCTAGATTTGCCATGTTCCACAGGCAGGATCCCAGGTACCTCCCAATGCACTGGATACTAGTACTCCAAGTTCTAGGATATGCAAGTTGCTTTGGCCATCCACAGGTTGGGGCCCCCTTGCACTCTGGACTCCAGCAGATCCTCCAGGGCTTCGCTAAGCCCGCCGCAATACTGCTTCCTCCGGTTCAGGTGAACCTACGCTCTATCCACTGCTCGCTGCGTTCCTGAGACCGGGGTCAAGCAAGTGGCTATATCTCTCCCTGGATGCTGGTCTCAGTTTCAGTTCCTTGGGATAAGCCGAATCCCGCCGCTTGCCACCAGTTGTAACGTGACGCCTTGTATCATAAGCTGGATACCTCTTTTATAGTTCCTTTCTCCCTCAGAATAACACTCAAATAGTAAACTGACCCTCCTGTTCCCAAACATCAGCCGAGACTTGATGAAGGGAAGAACTCTCTTTTATTGACTCAAACACACAGCTTATATACACTACAGAGACTCTTATCTAGATCAGCATGCAAAAGAATACTTGGGACAGTGTTTCTATGCTTGACCAATCAGCCACCAGCATCCTTATCAGGATAAGAATGCAGATTAAGACTTGAAATCATACATTCTTAACTGGCTCATCAATAACCGCCTCTGATTGGTCAAGGAAGCACAGCAGGAACCAATTAACATTCCTTAGCACAGGCCTGGAGTAGAGTGGAATCAAAGCCCAACCCCCCACTATCTCTGCACTCTAGCAATGTACTGGAATCAACTATGGCTAAGCTCAGTCTATGGGTGTTTGTCTTTTGGGTAGAAATAGTCTGAAGACATGAGATCCCATATCTCTAACACATCAATATCTCCCATGGTCGCCACAGTTCCGTCACATATATATATATATATGTGTATATATGTGTGTATATATATATATGTGTGTATATCTATATATGTACACACACACACACATATAAATATATATATATATGTATGTATGTATATATGTATATGTATGTATGTATGTATGTATGTGTATATATATATATATATATATATATATATGTATAATATAATTATACTAGCAATGTGGGACGGCGCTGCCCGTCAGGACATATAGGGAATTAATGCACACACATGGATGCAAGACAAAGACACACAGAGACACACACGCAAATGCACACGCATACACTGAGATGCATAAAGTGCGACACAGTCATACACACATACATGCAATGCACAACATGCAGACACACAGAGTGTGATACAGACATGCAACACACACAGTGAGGAACACACAGGCACACACAGAGACATACACACATACAGAAGTGAGTCATATGGGGGTGATTTATGTGTCATTGTAATGAGTTTGTGTTTGTACTTATGCCTCCACTGTGACATTCATTCATATAGTTGAAATGCATGTGGTAATTGAACATACTATGGTGGAAGGTGGATTGTGCTGGCTCCCGGGGTGTGAGTGTGTGTGTGTGAGTGAGTGGCATTCATTCATATAATTGAAATGCATGTGGTAATTGCACATACTATGGTAGAAGGTGGATCGTGCTGGTCCCTGGATGTGAGTGAGTGTTCGTGAGACTATGGTGTAAGGTGGATCGTGCTGGCTCCCGGGGTGTGAGTGAGTGTGAGTGAGAGTGTGAGTGAGTGTGTGTGTTTTTGGCTGATGTGTTTGTGTCTGTGGTGTAGGAGCGAGTGCCAGCCATTTTGTTTTTTTAGTTACTTGGATAGTGGTGGGCGTGTTGGATAGTGGGGGCAGGCCAGCTCCCTGCATGATTTAAATCACTCTCCCACTGAATCACCCAATGGGAGCAGTAACTCCTCCTTACTTAACCCTTTGAGTGCCAGAGGTGTACGCAACATACAGCAAAGCATCTCTCTCCCTTTAAGGAGAAAGGGCGGGAATCAGGAAGCAGGAAGTGGAGGAGTGACAGTTGAAAACAGACAGTGAGGTTGACCGAAGAGATGAAGAGGTACATTAAAGAGTTGCTATTAAGTTTATCCCTGAGTGTTTGTATTTTATGGAAACATTACACCCTTGTACTGAAACAGAGTGTATGGAGCTTTACAGTTATCCGTGAGAGGTGAAACAGTGTGTTTGTGGGGTCATGATCCTGAGTGAGAGTGTGTGTGGACCAGGAGAAGTTACTGATATCCCTACTTCAGGAGCGAGTGGCAGCTATATTTTTTTTGTCAGTTGGATAGTGGTGGGTGGGCTGGAGGGGGCGGGCCAACTCCCTGTATGATAAACATGCCCCCATTGAATCACCCAATGGGAGCAGTAAAGTCCCCATTGAATCACCCAATAGGAGTTGTGTCTCCTAATGAGACATAAATTGTGTAATGAGGCATTCTGTTCAATGTGTGTGTGTTTTCTGAGGAGACATAAATTATGTTCTGTTTGTGATGTACCATAAATTATGCAATGAGGCTTATTCTTATATATATATATATATATATATATATATATATATATAGATATGTGTATATAAATATATGGGTATAAACATATATATGTATATATGTGTGTGTATATATATATGTATGTGTGTATGAGTGTGTGTGTGTCTACATGGGCACAAGTTGTACATTGGCCTGCATGCCCATGCTGGATTGTTGGCATTGTAGCATTCTCAATATATGCAAATTTTTTTTATATTTTTTTTTTTACTCTCTCCCCTCCCATACCATCTCTTGTATTTGTTTTTTTCTTCACTTTCTCCCCCCCCCCCCCCGCCTTGCACAGGGTATTTACAACCCTCTGCAAGAAGAATGTGGATTTCTCTTGGTCCCTGTTTTATTAGCAGTCCTGCTGTGTTAACCCCAGCAAACATATATACACAGCTTTGAATTCAATATTTTAACTGTTTTAACTGTGAATCATGTGTCCTTTTGCTCAGAAATACTTTAGACTTGAGAAAGGGAGTTTATCCCGAAAGCTTGTCAATCCAAAATTCTGTTAGTCCAATAAAAAAAGGTATTACAAGATATTAATTTTGTTTATTTATCAACCTCCAGAGCAGAAAATAGTTCTATATGCACATTATATAATATATCCTGATATTTTCTTCTTTAGTTCCTTAATCAATAGATATTATATTATATATGGCCAGGCGTAGCTGGCCTTCCTCAGCACAAACTGAAAGTGTAACAAGCCTGTTTAAAAACCCTCGTGCAAGTGAGGCGCCAAATGGGTGCAACGGTTGCTCTGACGACATGTGACCTCATGGGTCATCGGAGCGAACCCCAAGCAAATTTGAACATCTAGTGTGGTGGGGTGTGGAAAGAGCACTGGCCATTGCGCCTATTATATGCTCGACCCACCCTTTTGTTAACCCTTATGGTAATCCATAGGTCATATTAAAGCAGAAAATTGCAACTGGATGATTAAATCTACTCGGTCCAAAATAAGAGACCTGATCTGTGTTGAAACTTGGTCTAATAGAAGGCAGAGTAGCATTTCTGCTCATTCAGACCATGAGGGGCTAATGTGTTGAGTCTATGGATCCACATAGCCTCACGTTGTAGTAAGCAGACTCCCCGGTTGCCTCCTCGTTTCATAGGAAGTATATGATCAATAATCATTGATCTTAATGTTGGTAAACCATTCTGGAATTCAAGGAAATTACTCTCTACTGGCTTGACTGAGGCTTTGGACAATAAAGCCACCCTGATTGATGATCTGTGATTTGCCATGTGTTCCTTGAAAGTCGTAGTGGTCTTGCCTACGTAATATAGACCGCATGGACAACACAATATATGAACAATATGGTCTGATGTGCACGTAACCCTATGTTTAATTCTAATACTCTCATTCATATGGGGGTGTTTGAACTTCTGTCCAGTATTCATAGTATTATACGTTGTGCAATTGCTGCATCTGAAGCACCCTGGTTTGAGAGGTTTGGCTTTCAGCCAGCTGGTTTTAGTGTTTGTACTATACGGAGGTTCACGATCAGGCTTCATCAGTATGTCTTTTAAAGTCTTGCCTCTTCGATAGGTGATCATTGGTGTAGACATTCTTTTGAATGGTAATTGGGGATCAGAAGTCAATAAGTCCCAGTGTTTACATATACTGCTGTGTAAACTGTTGGCCGTTGGGGAAAAATTGGTGACAAATGTCATTCTTTTTTATTTTATCTTTGGTTCTTGTGGCTGTACTAGTGTGGCTTGTGTATGAAGATTGACTTTGCCCATTTGTTGTTGCAGTATATCAGATTTGTAGCCACGATTCAAAAATTTCTGGTACATAGCCTGCAATTGTTCGGATTTAGTCTCTGAGGACGTATTGTTCCAAATAACCCTCAGAAACTGCGAGTATGGGACACTACTCATTTGGTTGCTTGGGTGGCAGCTTGATGCATGCAAGATAGTATTATGGTCAGTTGGTTTGTGATACAGTGTGGTACTGAGAGAGCTGCCGGATTTTGTTACTGTTAAGTCTAAAAAATTGATCGTCTTCACATCATAAGATACTTTGAAACGAATGGTGGTTGGAAGAGTGTTCAGATATGTGACCCAGTCCATGAGTTCCGATGCACTCCCCCGCCAAATGATGAAAAGGTCATCAATATAGCGTTTGTAAAAATGAATATGATGGTGAATAAGGTGACTAGCTTCATACTGTTGCATAACAATATTGGCTTATATGAGAGCAACGTTGGAACCCATGAATGTGCCAGCAATTTGAAGATAATAGGTATTTTCAAAACGAAAAACGTTTTTAGTAAGAGTCAGGTGTAACATGTCACGGAGAAATTCAATTGGAAACTGGTGATCAGTAGAGGTTTCAGTGAGAGCAGTGCGGACCACCTGTATACCTTCCTCATGGGGGATAGCAGTGTACAGGCTGTCAACATCCATAGTCACAAGAATATTGTTGGCTGTCAAGTCAGTGAGGTTAAGTATTAATTGGAGAAAGTGTGTTGTATCGCAAATATATGACGACATGTTTTGCACTTTGGGTTATAGTACTGTGTCTAAAAATGTAGCAATTGGTTGTAGTAATAAACCCCTGGCAGAAATGATTGGTCTGCCGGGGGGGGGGGTTACTCAAAATTTTATGGATTTTTGGAAGCGTGTATATAATTGGACATATAGGATGTGGTGTAGTCAAAAACTGTGATAAATTAGAGTCAATCCAGCCTTGTGTTTCTGCATGAAATACAGAAGTATCAATGATGTTTTTGAAGGTCAAAGTTGGATCTTTAGGTAGACTAAGATAAGTATTAGTATCGGAAAGCTGTCTGAGTAATTCACTCTGGTAGTCAACCCTGTCAAGTACCACAATGGCTCCCCCATTGTCGGACGGTCTAATGAATATGTTGTCATCACAGGAAAGGTCAGAGAGTGCCTTACGTTCAGCAAAACTTAGGTTGGGAAAACGTGCAGTTTTTGGGAATATGAGTAGGGTTCATGTTGGGTGGATCGAATGTACTTTTGGGCTTCTGGAATATGGGATATTGGGTTTATTCTGATAGAAATCTGCTAAATTTAGCATTCTTTGGAATTTGTGACAATTTTCAAATGTGAATTGATCAAAGTGAGTTGATGGCACAAAAGATAAACCTCTATTTAGGACTTGGATTTCTATTGGGGTAAGGGGTCTACTGCTGAGGTTGTAGGTGATGTCTTGGGGACCCTTGGTGGTTTTCCTGTCTTTCTGGTGCTTCACCCCGCACCTTGGGTTTGGCCTCCTGTGCCTCCTCCTCTGTTGGCTGCCCTGGTAAGGACTCCCAAAAAAGGAGGTTGTGGTTGTGCTGGTGTGGATTGTGAGGGAGTGTGTGTATCAGTGACGGAATCGGTATCAGATTGAGTGGCGTTACCTGAACTACCGTCTAGAGTTTGTAAATTAATGGGACGTCTAGGTACTCTATGGCGGCTGCTCCTCTTTCTGGGTTGATGCACTACTGGACAACTCATATGTGCATGTGTTTCTGCGCATATATGTTGCGCATGCATGTGTACATCTCTGTTACTTATGTGTGTCCATGTGTGCATCTCCGGTGTGTCTGTGTGTGTGCATGTCTTTTGCATGTTTCTGCTCCTCACTGTGTGTATGCGTCTGCCTGTGTGTTGCATATGTGTTTGTTTATCAGTGTGTCTACATTTCACACACGTACATACAACGGTCATAACATGACAGGCAACGCTGTCCCACACTGCTAGTATATAAGGTCTTAATATTTGCAATAATCAGTGATCATACGTGCAGTCCCTCCCAAGTAGTTTGTACAAGGCAATAATATCCTATATAATAATTTGCTAAAAGGTATGAAACGATGCAGTCATGCACAGTAGACACTGCCCACTCAGTGGCAGATACAGAGCTCTGTATCAGCCACGGCACGGGCAGTGTCTACTGCGCATGTCTGCCCCGCGACCGGCTGGCAGAGTATCAGCCGCGGCGTGGCCAGTCTCTAGTGCGCATGACTGCCCCGCGACCGTCTGGCAGTGGCACTGTGGCCTATGTAACGGGCTCTTCAACTAGTAAACATATAATTAAATCAGTGATAACGCACTTGGTAAATAAAATATACAATTTACTATACAGTAATTATATAATTAACACACAATAATAAACTGATTGAGCTAAAATACAATAATAGATTCATTAGTAAGAATACAGGCTTAGTACAGAACAAATACCTGAACAAAACCATATACCACAATTATAGACACCCTCCAGTTACAGTTGCCTTGGGCCTACAGAGACATGGGTATTTATCTAATGAAACAGAGTAACCAACTCTTTTACAACACTAGATATTACCTTAACCACATATTTGAGGATCTCTCCAATTAAAACCAATAAGCATAGATATAAAATTGTATCCTTACTTAACTGGTTTACTTAGTTTCTTCACATAATATATGTAAGCTCTCACGAGCAGGGCCCTCTGATCCTCCTGTTCTACACATCTGATTGTACTATTTAATACCTCTGTATGTCTATTCCCCAATTGTACAGCGCTGCGGAATTAGTTGGCGCTATATAAATAAAGAATAATAATAATAATAATAATAATAGGATGATATATTACTAAATCAAATATTCTACAGAAGAGGAAATAGTATAATTTCCAGTGATAGCTGAATCAATATTTCCTGTCTGCAGTTAGAAAATCTGATACAGCTAATATCTACTTCTATCCTTAAACTTTAAGGCAATGCAATTATTTGATTGGTCATATAACACATGCAGAGAAACTAAAATAAAATAGATAAAGTTTAAGAGAGAGATATTTACCAACCCTTTTGCAGAACCTGAAATATGGTAGTCACTTTTCCTGAGGTCTCTCTGTCTTTGATGGGGTATCTCCTGGGAATCTCTGGATCTCTCTGAATTTCTGCCTTTTACTCCTCAGTCAGTCAGTCAGTCAGTCAGTCCGTCCATCAGTCAGCTTCACTACTACCATCTGGCTCTACTTTATATTGAGTTTGTCCACGTGTAAAGTGGAACACTCCCAAAAGGTGTGGTGAATATGTGTCCTAATCTAATTAGATAACTGAGATCCTACCTTAATCTTTCCTGGCATGTGGTTGCCTCTGTTAATCACATGGCCACTAGGTGGCACCCTTAGCCCAGGAGTGTACAATGGTTTTATTTAAATTCAGTCAACAGAGAAATAAAATGTGTAATAATATATATACACATATATACACCCACATACACACATTATTATGTCCTTTAAGTCTTCCAGCACACATGTCGATCTCCCCAAAATAAGAGAAATCTAAATGACATATATATCAAAAACTCCAATGACACCCCATATACATCTAAATTCCTGTCAGTGTTACACATATATTTCATCTGTGAGAATTTCCTTAACTGGAATAAAACCTTGTTGTCAGACAACTCTGGTCTAATCTATTTAATCTATTTAGATTAGACTAGATTCTGAGTATGACTGTCAAGAATATATTAAGGTATGTTGATAACTCAGGCAGAACATTCCAAACATAATAGACAGTGATCTAAATTAATTAACTGTTGTCAGCATAGATGTGCATAGAGGGGAAGCACGCCCCCATATCTATACACAGATATCTGTACAAACACACACATATTCATGTGTATAAATGTTTAATTCATACGGTCACTTATATAAACTAGCTTGATCTTCTCAGCCGAGGTCCAGTTTTCTGACTATTTATCTTCCTCAGGAAGCTGAAACCGTTATCTTTTGAAAGGGGGGTTTGTGGAGTCAACAAACACTTAATTTAAGTTCCACTGGCCACGCACACGTGTACCTTCCATGGTCTTTGAGGCCATCTGAATTCATCACCTATTTGTGTAGTTAATGAATGGTAAACAAAGACTGGACATGGTGAAAAAAGATACACAGTTGAAAAGACATGTTTTCTGGGAAACAAATTCTAAAAAAAAATTATTCATTACCATATTTACAAAGAAATACCAAGGTCCCATGTTTAGCTCTTTTTAATTTTTATATAGAGAGCTGTTCTGACAGTCATCACTTCAATACAGAAAACCACACACTTGCTGACCTCAAATATATGATCATTGACCATCAACAAAGACTGTCTAGAGGTGGCGACAGAGGTTGCTAATTGATTCAACTAGAGGAATTATGCATCCACAATCAAGGGACCCTTCACCCCAGATGACTCAATGAAAAAGGTAAAATTTACTCACCGATATTTGGTTTTCCTCTGTGTCCTTCCACGGCATAGACTGTGGGCTATTGGCTCCACCTTCCAGCTGGTAGGACCAATGTAAATATTTAAAAGTTGTCAGCTTCCTCCCCAGGTCAGTTATACAGGTGTCCAAGCTGCAAAATACAGATTGTTCGATACAGCCAGGATCATATAGTCAGTAATGCCAGATATCATAAAATCATAGGAACAATACCATACCAGCATATAACCAAGGGAGGGTTGCTGTGGAAGGACACAGAGGAAAAACAAATATTGGTGAGTAAATTTCACCTTTTCCTCTGTGTCCAATCCACAACATAGACTGTGGGATTTACCAGCACAGTACCTCAGCCTGGGAGGGCTATGTTCGTATTCAAATGGAAATGACTCCTTCAAGCATCTTCCAGCCAAACTTTGCATCCTCTGATGCCTGAACATCCAGTCTGTAGTGTTTAACAAACGTAGAGACTGATGACCAGGTGGTACCTTTGCAAATATCTTCCGGAGATGCCAAGGTCTTTTGGGCCCATGAAGTCGCAATAGCTCTGGTGGAATGAGCCTTGATTCCTGGTGGAGGAGCTA
Source organism: Rhinophrynus dorsalis (assembly GCA_037306005.1). Lineage (NCBI taxonomy): Eukaryota > Metazoa > Chordata > Amphibia > Anura > Rhinophrynidae > Rhinophrynus > Rhinophrynus dorsalis. The sequence continues at coordinate 380,177 of JBBDGT010000438.1, read as the reverse complement.
GGTCTGCTGATTCTCAGGCTTGTTTTATGCAGTCCCTAAGCCATCTAGCGATGGAAGGCTTAGATGCTGCTGAGCCTTTGAATTTACCACAAAAGTGGACAAATAAAGTATCCATTTTACAGAATAATTTGGTTCTAGTAATATAAATCTGGAGGCAGCGCACGAGATCCAGATTATGAAGCCGATGTTCCACATCATGAGTAGGATCAGGACAAAAGGATGGCAGCACTATTTCTTGATTAAGGTGAAACAAACACCACTTTAGAATGAAAAGAGAGTTTTGGTCTGATAACAACTTTGTTTTGATGAAATATCATGAATGGAGGGGCTGCGACCAGAGCCTGCAGTTCACTTAGACGCTGAACCAAAGTTATAGCCATAAGGAATGCTGTTTTAAGGGTTAGATGTTTCAGAGATACTGCCTACAGAGGCTCAAAATAATGATGGGAGGGAAGCTGTTGGAGTACAGTATTTCGATCCCAAGGAGGAATAATCTTCCTGATGGTGGGTTTAATTTTGGTCAGACTGAAAATATTGTTTGATGAGGTAATGCTCTGTAAATGGAGTAGTTAAAACTGCTGAGATTGCGGACAGCTGAACCTTGAGAGGTGCGGGTTTAAGTCCTTTCTGAGACCCTGTCTGCAGAAAATCTAAAATCCTGGACACAGAGATGGAGGCTCTGTCAAGGTTTTTAGATTTGCACCATTTGTGAAAAGTGTCCCAAATCCTATAATAAATTTTTTCCTGCCACTGAGGATCGTATCAATAACAGTGTCCGATGCACCCTGTAACCTTAGGGATTCCCGCTCAGCCTCCAGGCTTTGAGCTGGAAGAAGAGAGGGGCTGGATGAAGAGGAGGATGTTGTACTAGGAGATCCGGAATGTCCAGAAGCATGATAGGCTCCCTGATGGATAAACACAGGAGATCGGTGTACCACAGCTTCCTTGGCCAATTTGGTGCAACAATGATGACCTCTGCTCTGTCTATACAACCAAATAGCAAATTCAGCAGCTCCATTCAGATATATCCAATGTTTGCTTTAAAATATATGGGTGAAAGGCTGAAAAGGCAGAAGCTCCTACTTTCTGAGATTAACTTATAAACATCGAGTGTACAACATAAAGGTCTTCCTTAACCTTGAAATAGAGACACAAAAGATACAAACATTGCACCACTTCCGATCTGTTCTCATTAGCAGGTACGCAACTGTAACAGGTCTTCTTAAAATCAATAAGCTTTATTGTGAAACGTAAAATGGAGTGGGTACAAGCAGGTTACATGCAATGGTGATAATCAACGCGTTTCGCACCCAAACAGAGCTTACTCATGATCAAACACACAAAGTATCATGTTAACTGGCATTACTTTTAAACTGCCCAATCACATTTGAAACACTGTACAGGTTCTCACCTATAATCTCGAGTCTTACGTCACTCCGCTGAAACTGTGGTTTACTTAAAGACAAAGTGTCCAAAATATTTAAAGATACATAATATAGAGCAAACCAGCTTGGGAAATCCAAATGGAGTGAACCAGCATAGAAGTCCAAAACCACAAACACTGACAAATCTACCTGCTAGCACCCACTCCGTAAGTCATGCTACTATGTTGCTGAGATTTTCTACTGCAGGTACGATGCTTTACGTTTCACAATAAAGTTTATTGATTTTAAGAAGACTTGTTACAGTTGCGTTCCTGCTAATGAGAACAGATTGGAAGTGGTGCAATGTTGGTTTCTTTTGTGTTTTTTCTGCTCTGTCTACCCTGATCTTCCAGATGACCTCTGACATCAAGGGCAGGGGAGGAAACAGATATGCCAGTGGAAATTTCCATGGAATTTTTAGTGCATCTTGGGCCAGAGCTTGCGGCTCCTGCCAATGGGACAGATAAACCTGACATTGCCTGTTTCTTGCAGTCACCATAAGGTCTACTACAGGCTTTCCTAGTTCTCTTGTTATGAACTGGAAACTCGTCTGTTGAGACTCCATTGTCCTGGATCTAACTTCCAACGGCTCAAGAAGTCCGCTTGGTTGTTGAGATGAACTGACAGAAAGTTGCGGCTAGTGCCAGCAGATTTTTTTCTGCCCAGGAGAATATCTGTATGCCAGACTGTTTAACTGGAAGCTTCTTGTGCTGCCCTGATTTAACAGATAGTGGACAGCAGACACATTGTCTGATCTGATTAGCACAGCTCTGCCCTTCAGTCTGTACTCAAAATGCTTCAGGGTCTTCCAGGCTGCCAGAAATTCTTTCATGTTGATATGTAGTTTGACATCTTTTACAGTCCAAGTTCCCTGAACCATGTCCTTGTCCCAGATGCCTTCCCACCCGGTGTTGTTTGCATCTGTGTGGAGAACTAGCCTGGTTCCATTAAATTACGTCACTTGGCTAGGTTCCGTAGCTGAGTCCACCAGTATAGCTCCTTCTTGGTAGACCTGAAAACTGGATTCCGATAAGACCGGTTGAAAGGATGACTCCTGTAGGTGGTTTGATAATTTTCCTGGGTCAGGCGTGAGTGTACCTTGGCCCAGGGTAAAATCTGGTAAGTGGATGCTAGGTGACCCAGTAAAATCTGGAACTGATTGAGGCTGCGAACTGTCCCTTGAAGGAAGTGCCTGATGGATTTGTCTGTCTGCTGATAGGGTTGCCAGTTCTCTGTTGGTATCAAAGTTGATCCCTAGGAACAGTATCAGCTGGCTGGGAGTGAGTGAGCTTTTCTGTAAGTTTAATATCCATCCCAATCTGCAAAGAAGTTCTCTGCAGATGTTTGTGCTGTTCTCTGAATTCTTTCGTGATGTCTCCATAATTAGAATGTCATCCAAGTAAAGGATGACCTTGATTTTGTACTTGAGCCTGAGTTTTGCCATTGCCAGAGCCAACACCTTGGTGAAGACCCGAGAAGTGGCTGCCAGCCCAAATGGCAGGACTCTGAATTGGTAATGCTGCTGGAATATGTGAAAGCGAAGATACATTCGGTGAGATTCTCTGATAAGAAGATGATAATAAGCATCTTGCAGTTCCAATCTGGTCAGGTAGGCTTGAGGATGAATTGACTTCAGGGTGGATGACACAGTTTCCATATTGAAGTGTCTGATTTTCAACAGAGAGTTCAGATCCTTGAGATAGAGGATACGCCTAATTTCTCCTGAAGGTTTGATAACATAAAAGAGCATCGAGTAGAAGCCCCTGAATCTCTGGGATTGAGGGACTTCCTCTATCACCCTATTCTGAATCAGTACAGAGATTGCTAGTCTTATTTGCTTGCTTCTTGTCTTGTGTTTGATGACAGATGTCCTGAATCTTGGTGGCAGTTTGAAACTCCAAGAAATATCCCCTCTGAATGATGTCCAGGGCCCAGTGGTTGTGATGAATTTGACTCCAGGACTGCTGGAACTCCTACAGTCTTCCCCCTACTGGAGGAGAAGGGATAGACTGGCTTCATTGTGGATATTGCCCTTTTTTCTGGAAATCGCTCTGATTTCCACATTTCTGGGCCTGAGAACCTCTAGTCTTTGGATCAAATCTCCTGCCCGGTTGGTATCTTCTTGCTTCACGAAAGGACTGATGCCAATACTGGCTAGTCCTAACTGGTGATCGCATAGATTTCTTCTCATGAAGCAGGAAAGGGCTCTTGCCACCTGAAGACCATGTTATGATCTCTTCCAGGGAGTCACCGAATAAATTTGAACCAGAAAAGAGCAATAACACTAATTGATAGCGACCTTGACAATACCCAAATCCTTTAGAATATGGTTTCTGGAAACGGAGGATTCCACTTTCTCCTCTATTTCAGAAATCCAGATGCGCAAAGTGCGAAATGTAGAAGTCATTGCTTTCGCTGTTTTTAAGTTCTGTCCAGTTGTACTGAAATGTTTCTTTAGAGAACTATCTGCTCTTTCATCCATCGGATCTCGAAGGGACTTACCATCTTCCAAGAGGATAGTGGTTCTTCCAGAAGTTTGCGATATAGCTGCGTCAACCTTGGGAGGGGTATACTAAGTGGCAGTCTCTTCTTCCTGAGATGGGTACATTTTCTGAAAGCGTTTAGAAACAGAACAGATTTTTTCTTTCTGTTTCCACTCAGATTTAATAAAATCATGTATGGAGCTATGGACTGGCATTTGAGGGCTTGATTTTTTTTAAAACCCACAAAAGCAGTATCCATGATGTTAAGCTCTTTCTGAACTTCTGATAAGCCCAATGATTTCCTCATGGCCTTAACCATTCCATCCATTTTGTCTAAGGAGAAACTGCCACCTTCATCAGTAATCTCCCATTCTTCAGCCGAGAAGGCCCCAGATTCCAAGTCAAGAAAACTCTCCTCTTCTTCCTCTCTAAGCCTAGAGGGTCCTTTATCAGGATCTGATGTCCTAGGACATTTCTTTGCAGATTCTTGCATGGATGAAAAGGTCTCTAGCACAGAGCTTTTCATCCAGCTTAGAAAATTTTGAAACTGAAGGGGAACCTCGTGTCCTGCAGCCTTTTTTAAACATTCCTCACATAGTTTGGCTGGGTCAGCAATAGACAAGGTCTGATCACAGCCAGCACAAGGCTCTCTCTCTGTCAGCCTTCTGTTCCTTAGATGTGGACATGACAGCAGGAATAACTACAGTCAGATACAGACATTATAGCAGTATGATACTAACTTGAAATGCATCAGTTAGGCAAACATTATGTCAAGAAATATAAGCTTTTTTAAAGAAATCTTACCCCCTGCAACATGGACACCTTCTCCATAGCCTCCTTATATCCATCTGCTGCATTAGTGGTCCGACTTTCGCGTGCGTTCCACCAGTGGAGAGCAAACGCATGCACTTCCAGTTTCCGGTTGCCATGAAGGAGAGGCTGACAAGCACGCTCTTGGAGTGCTGGCAGGTAGGAAGTGTCCTAGAATGCTGGGCTGTACTCTGAGGTGTCTGTCCAGGACTCACAGGGGACAAAACATTTTTGTAACTGAAGCTAAACAGAGGATTTTTCCACAAACAATGTGACCGCGTTGAAGCAAGCCATATGAGAGAAAACAATAAAAGGTATGTTATATACAACGAAAAGTTTTGAGGAGGAGCAACTTCCCCGTCCTTCAGCTAGGTAGGACCAATATAACTGACTTGGGGAGGAAGCTGATGACTTTTAAAGATTTACAGTCCATGCCTGTTCTAATTATTCTTGCTTTTTGGTAGTGTGAAAGCAAACCTGCACAAAGACTGTGTTGAATCCTTTGTCACACTTCCCCAAATCATTACTGTTCTTCTGTGGTCCCTCCTAGGTGTTAGTGGGCATAGATCTTGCCCTAAGACACATGTTGTCATTCAGTACCCCACTATTAATTTGGACTGGACACAGGTGCCACCCTTATTATTGCCAGTGACTGGACTTACCATAGACTGGTGATCGGACTCATTGGTACATCACTATTTTATGGGAGGTCATTTCTCACAGGCTATAAGACATATAACTTTTCTTTTCTCTCTTATTGAATGCAGATTTTAAGCATATCACTCATCATTACAATACTTATGGCCTCTATGACCTTAAGGCCACCACTGGAGTCTTATCTCTCCTACAGACCATCTCTTCTGTTTTTATTATTTCCCCTCAGTAGACTTGTGCGAATTGATTTGGAGACATTCGGATTTCGTCAAAAATGGGGTAATTCGGAGACATTCGGCCAATCCGAAACTCAAGGGTCATTTGAGAAAAATGATCCGACTCCGAACAGCCCAGGACCGAAATTTGTCTAAACTTTCGGAAGTTTCGGCATTCGACAAATTTCCAAAAGTTTTGACAACTTTCGACCAGGACTTTTTTGTACTTCCTGTGTGCGCTCAATTACTTTCCCTCCATAATTTTCCCTCCATGTCTCTAGTCCAATTCCATTCTCCGTTTCATGCACTACTTCCCTCTTTTGTCTGTATTCCAATAGCCTTCTTCGTTTCATGATGGGGGTTGGACTAATGACACAGTCACACAGACAGACAGCCTGCATTTCCTCATTGCGTTGTTGGAGCTCAGAGAGAGAAGAGATTAGAGAGTGTCCAGTTGTTGTGTAGGCAGGCAGGTAGCATTAGGCTAGGCATAGGTAGGCAGCCAGCATTAGTTCCAGTTATTGCCGCTGCAAGAGGGAGTAATATTTGTTCCTGTGCAAAATATAAAAAAATATTAGGCATTTGTTCGAATAATTTTCAATGTCACATCAACCAGTCTGACAGTCCTATAGGCAGGCAGGGTGCCTTTTCGCCACCGCAAGGGAGACCCACATGTGTTGGTTTTAGTAAAAGTATAAAAAATACAAGTGATTTGTTTGAATAATCTTCAGCGTCACATTGCCATTGTCAAAGTTGTATAGGCAGACAGGGTGCCTTTTAGCCACCGCAAGGGAGAGTCACATGTGTTGATTTTATTAAAAATATAAAAAATACAAGTGATTTGTTTGAATAATCTTCAGCGTCACACTGCCAGTGTCACAGTTGTATAGGCAGGCAGGGTGCCTTTTTGCCACCGCAAGGGAGACCCACATTTGTTGGTTTTAGTAAAATTATTCCTAATACAAGTTATTTGTTTGAATAATCTTCAGTGTCACACTGCCATTATCACAGTTGTATAGGCAGGCAGGGTGCCTTTTTGCCACCGCAAGGGAGACCCACATGTGTTGGTTTTATTAAAATTATTCCTAATACAAGTTATTTGTTTGAATAATCTTCAGCATCATACTGCCAGTGTCACAGTTGTATAGGCAGGCCGGGTGCCTTTTTGCCACCGCAAGGGAGACCCACATGTGTTGGTTTTAGTAAAAATATAAAAAATACAAGTGATTTGTTTGAATAATCTTCAGTGCCACACTGCCAGTGTCACAGTTGTATAGGCAGGCAGGGTGCCTCTCTTTCCTCCTCCATGCTGAGGTAATGGATCAGCAGCACACCTCAGATAACATTCGCAAAGCACTGCAGAACATGGTGGCGCAATGGCTAGGGGAGCAGGCAGGCACACAGGCGCAAATGGGGTTTGTGGTTACTGATGGTGCAACTAACATGATCAAGGCTCTCCGGAATGGCAGATTTGTGGGTGTGCGCTACTCAGTGCATGTTCTGCATCTAGTAGTGAAGGCTGCTCTTGAGGATGGCAGTAACACTGGAAGGTTGTCAGCACTTCTGGAGTCGTGCCGACAAATTTCTGGCCACTTCCATCGGAGAGTCAAAGATAGCCAGCTACTCAGGAAGGAACAGAAAAAGGCAGACCTCCCAGAGCACCGCCTAAAACAAGATGTTGGGACCAGGTGGAACTCCACCTTAGATATGCTAGAGTGTAACCTGGAGCAGAAAAAGGCAATTCATGCAATGTCATGTCACCATTTCATTGGCAGTAACAGAACACTGGGCATGGCTGACTGGGCCCTGATGGAACAGGTAGTGACAGTCCTTACGCCTTTCCGTGCTTTGACGGAACTTTTGAGCAAAGAGAACGCTAGTCTGGCAGAAGTCATTCCCCTCTTCACGCACCTCTCCTTAAAATTGGATGATTTCCTTTCCCATAGGGAACGCTTGCCTGGTGCTGAGGGTAATATACTTCCAGATGTTGCTGCCCTTCTAACAAGGTTCAAGAAGGAACTTACTTGGCGCATGGAAGAGTGCATGGACAATTGTCCCGAGTTAATGCTTGCCACAATTTGCGATCCTCGAATCAAAGGCAAGTTGGCACTTTTTTCCAATTCTGTCAGTCTCTGAGAAGGGTTAAGTGAGGTGATAATTTAGCACAAGATTAACCCCTTAATGACCGGCCGCGCACGCACGCGCCCGACACTTAACAACGGATTTTTCTTCTTCTTCATTCTAGTGAATGACTTCCAGGACTTACCAGGTACGTCCTCTGTCACTAAGTGACAGTTTTTGCGGGACGTACCTGGTAAGTCACATGTCGCGATGGGGTTAATGTATTTTCAATACATAAATTAGTTTAGACACACATACTGCAGTTTAAACAATCATTGATGTTTATTCTTGATGTAGTATGAAACACTACAATGTATATACACAAAGACTTGTCTGATCTGAGGGGAAATCAGGATAGGAAAACGAGAGAGAGGAATTTGGGTACTAAAGAGGGACAGTAGGGTAGGAGGCTGGTACCAGAAAATGAAACCTTAACCTTTACCCATGTACTAACATAGAATATGACATGTAGTTTGTCCATGTTCGAGTCAACCACTTATGTTGAGTAGGATGTGACAGGCATGGGTTTTTGATGTTCGAGCATATGCTAAATTGAATGACAGGCATGGGTTTTCGATGTTCGAGCATATGCTATATTGAATGACAGGCATGGAGTTTCGATGTTCGAGCATATGCTAAATTGAGGGACAGGCATGGGTTCTCGATGTTCGACGTTTGCATTGTGACTGGCACCCCATGCTGGAGTAGAGGTGACATGCACAGACTGGCAATGTACGACAATGTCCGTTTTTGGGATGGATCTTTTTCTAAATGCACACCCTGTCTGCAAAGAATGATAGCAGCGTGCACGGAGGCGCACTGCTATAATTTAACCCATGTTAAATTTGGCCGAATAATTCGGAATGGATCAGAATTTCGTTCGAATCGAATAGGCCCGGTCCGAAATTAGGATCATCTGAATAAGAGAGGAGAAAAAAAAAAAAAAAAAAAAAAAAAGTTTGAATTTAATCAAAAATTTTGCCCGTGCACAAGTCTACCCCTCAGCACATTATGTGCCTGTTTGCAATGCATATTTCTTCAATTACACTTGAGGGTTATACAGTATACGTGTCTTCCAAGCTCCATATATCACTTTGGCACACAATGGCCATTTATCTGCCAACTCTGTAAACTGTTTGTGATTTCCAAGTACATCACAAGTGTATATTCTCTATCTTTCAACATACATACTATGTAGCTCTTTAAGGGACTGTAGCATTAACAGACTACGTCCCTGCTTTATCATGACAGCTGGTAAACTTTTGCCTTGTTCATTTACTAAGGATTCCCCTATTCAAGCACTCAAGTATATTGTTGAATAACTTTCATAAATGGGGTGCCCTGGAGTGCAATTCTTGCCCATGGTGTCAGAGATAAGCATTGGGGTTCCCCGGCATTCAGCTCTCACACTGAAGAGGTTCACTTCCACCAAGTTATGTTGTATATCCATAATTATGTTTATTGCTAATAACCAGGCGACATGTATCTATCTATACAGTCATCACTATCTGTGTTTATTATTGGACCTTACAGATTTCAGCGCACCATTTCTGTTGTGCAATGTGTGTGAGATCTGCACATACATTCCAAATACATTCCCTTATTTATATTGTTCTATTGCCTTATATTTCCTTATTTTGTTTGTCACATTAACTTTATACATACATTGCAGGCTTTGCAACCTGTTGGTGTCCCTTCACATCCATTAAGTTTATTTCTCGTGTCATCTACTTTAGATAACAGAGCATTCATAGACAGTTTCCTCTATATGTTTCCTATGGTTTTTCTTTACCAATTTTCATTTATTTTCCAGTTAAAATTTTTTGTCACTTTTTACACAGATTTTTCATATTTACTGAAACATTGACCATTTGTCTTGAACAAATGGAACAATACAAGTCTTTTTCAAAAAGTCCAATGGTGCTGCCCTCCTTCTTGCTGATTTTACCATAGGAAATATAGCCACCTATGAAAAACACATTTTTGGAGAAAACAAAAGAAACAATCAAGATAAGACAGATAATGCACATTCATTTTTCACAGGCGTGCTAGGTCACATTTACACGTTATTCCCCTTTCCCTATACACAACACTCATACACTATCACATTACATTTACACTCATGATCATAATCACAAATACCCACATCAGTCACTTAATTAGCAGACACAACAGCCATTCAAACCACAACAGATTTCAAAATCTGTTAAAGAGGTTTGATTGAGTCAATCTTGTCACTTTACATCAGCCACTCAGAAATCAAATGCCTTTAATATTGATACATCCAATAAATATAATACATTAGATATAGTTAAGGCACCACAGAGATATTACATCCACTGATTTCATTAGAGACAGAATTAGAAACTAAACAATCTGAGTTATGCTCAAGTAGTTACAAAACACAACCCACAGACTTTCTTTGGACAAAGTCTCAATTAGGGAAATCAAACCTATAAAAAGGATCAGGAACCAGAATAAAATAGACCACATAAAAGATGTAAGAGAGCAAGCAAAAGGTACACCAATACTCATTCAGTTACACCAAATGTTTTTAATAGAGATTTGTTACAAACCATGGGCATATTCAACTTCACAGGTCAGAATTTAAGAGATTACATTTCTTTGATTGATAAAGGGTTGAAGTTTCCCCCATGGTAGGTCCTAATGAATTAGATCCTTGACATTAAAAATAAAGGTATCTAAACAGATGATAACACATCCAGCAATGACAAATTTAGAGGATCTTATGAATGAAATAAGTAGTCCAAATACTCAGTCCATAAATAATTCACATAATATTACAGTAGAAGGTGTTCCCTTTGCCCACAGTCCATTCAAACCCAGATCAGGTTTTTATCTATATTAAAACCAAGGGCCATATATAGAGAACTTTTACAATCTGGTACTTAAAGATCTCCAAGAACTCTGTTACAAAAATTATATTAAAAAGGCCACATGAAAAATAATATCAGTAGACAAGAATAACAAGCTTTAAAACAACGAAAATATAATAATCTATGTATCACTGAGGCAGATAAGGGGAGGCAGTTATTTAAAATCACACTAACTGTATATACCAGAAACTACACTTTTATTATTGTATACAGATACATATATAATATTCAAATATAGTCTACAGACAGATCGCGCCACTGACCAGAGGAACGTGTATAGCAAAAACAAGGTATATATGCTCTAAATACAGCTACAATGTAATATAAATAAACAAATATGTCCAATATTGTACCTATAGATGGACAAAAATATCAAGACACTAAATGTCTAAAATCCCATAATCCTGTATGATTATATACTTAAATACACAGTCCACTTATCTTATAGGGCTATTGTTTAGCCAATATAGATAGTCCATACAGTCTTTGATGAAATGTACATGAGGGATGATATGAGATAATGGAGATGAACTGTCACTTAGTAGAAATTCTGTCAGAATATTATACTTTGATAGTCTTAGTGCCGCTTCCCAATATGGCCTCGTCCATACAATACAGAAATCTACAGAAAAACAGGAGCGCAAAAAAGACAAAATCTAAAAGCAGTGTTTATTCTTCAAAAATAACTGACACGCAAGATAAAAATACACTTACAGGATAATTCAGAGTCTGCACTTGTCTCCTTCCCGGCTCTAATACCCTTGGTGCTATAGACTACTGCCTCTCAGCTGTCAGGCACTCGTCCATAACAACCGCCCGTTCTGACTGTAGCAGTTTACCTTCTGTGTAACCTCGGTATTTGTATCCACCAATCTCCAATAATGGAGCGGTAGTAAACTTTTCCAAAGTAGGCACACAGCCTCTGATGGCCGGATTCTACAGAAACAAACTGGTCTCCAATATACCAGGGGTACACAGGGAAGGATCAGATCTCTCAATAGAAAACACACAATCTTATTGCCCAACGCGTAATGCGGGTCTCTCTGCCCGCCTCATCAGGGGTTACGGAGAGTCGACCCGTGTCACGGTTTATTATGACTCTCAGACACAAGTTTTAGGTAAAAAAAAATCAATTTTATTGAAATAATAAATGATAACTTAGGATGGCAATAACATACATATATATATATATACAGAATATAGCACAGACAGAAGGCAGACTCTACCGGTCCTGTCAATATACCGGACAGGACAGTCTTTAGGCTCTACCGGCCTTGCCAATACCGGGTAAGGCAACCTGCAGATGGAATAGCATAACGGTTTTACCGGCCTTACCAAATTACCGGGCAAGGCAGCCTCAATAGATACACAAGGTAGGCTCTACCGGCCCTGCCAATACCGGGTAAGGCAACCTCAGATGGAATGTGGCAAAAGGTTCTACCGGCCTTACCAATACCGGGCAGGGCAGCCCAGAGATAATAGCAGCAGTCAGATGGAACTGGCAAATTAGCAGAATCGTTAAGCAGCAAGGCTTTGGAGCAAACCAGCGTCCGCACGCTGGAAACAACACTGAATAGTATAGCCGTTAGGCTTAGCGAGCAAACCAGTGACCGCACACTGGAGTAACAAGCGAGTAGTATAGCCGCAAGGCTTAGGAGCAAACCAGCGTCCGCACGCTGGGACCAACACAAAATTGTATAGCCGATAGGCTTTGGAGCAAACCAGTGACCGCACACTGGTGTAACACGTGAGTTTGTATAGCCGCAAGGCTTAGGAGCAAACCAGCGTCCGCACGCTGGGACCAACACAGATTTGTATAGCTGATAGGCTTTGGAGCAAACCAGTGACCGCACACTGGTGTAACAAGCGAGTTTGTATAGCCGCAAGGCTTAGGAGCAAACCAGCGTCCGCACGCTGGGACCAACACAGATTTGTATAGCTGAAAGGCTTTGGAGCAAACCAGTGACCGTACACTGGTGTAACAAGTGAGTTTGTATAGCCGCAAGGCTTAGGAGCAAACCAGCGTCCGCACGCTGGGACCAACACAGAATTGTATAGCTGATAGGCTTTGGAGCAAACCAGTGACCGCACACTGGTGTAACAAGCAAGTTTGTATAGCCGCAAGGCTTAGGAGCAAACCAGCGTCCGCACGCTGGGACCAACACGGAATTGTAGCAATGTCACCAACGCGACCAGGCAGAAGGTCGCCAGGATACTGAAGACAGGTGATGAGATGACAGGAACCAGCAACGATCAGTCAGGTCAGAAAACAGCAGAGAAGTTCAGCAGGAACTGCAACACCAGAGACTAGGCCGGAACCAGGACTGGAAGTACTTCAGCATGCAGGAAACACTGGAACAGTAGAGATCAGGAACTCAGGAACACTGGAACAGAGGCCCAGCTATCACTAGCATAGTGATAGCAAGAAGGTCAGAAACAACACGAACGAGTGCCAATCCAGGTTTAAATAGTCAATAAGAGGCGGGCTATCTGCAGACAGCCAATAGAAGCCCCCTACTGGTGACAGACAAGTAACTGCAGCAAATCACGGGCACCGTGATAGTACCCCCCTTTCAAAGACCCCCTCTCCTAGAATAGGGTTTAGGTTTCTGCGGGTAATTGGCATGAAAGGCCCTAGTTAACCTAGGTGCATGAAGGTCCGTACTATCCACCCATGATCGATCCTCAGGACCATACCCTTTCCAATGTACCAGGTACTGTACCCTTCCTCTAAGCCTACGGGAATCAATAATGCTCTGAACCTCGTACTCCTCCTGGCCCTCGACCTCAACAGGTCCTGGCACCACAGGTGTGGTAGTATAGCGATTGCAAACCAGAGGCTTAAGAAGGGACACATGGAACACATTATGGATACGCATGGATGCAGGTAGGTCTAGTGCATAGGAGACAGGGTTAATTTTGCGAATAACTCTGTATGGACCAATAAACCGAGGAGCCAACTTATTAGACGGAACCTGCAGCTTGAGATTTCTGGAGTCAATTATCATAACATACTCAATGTAATCATCTAGATCAATAGGTAGATCTTTAGCAGCGATTTCATCTTTAATGTGGTCATTCAGGCCTTGAGAGAAGGCTGCCAATAATGCCTCGTTATTCCAACCTACCTCTGCTGCCAATGTGCGGAATTCGATGGCATAGTCGCCCACTGTACGCCTGCCCTGTTGTATCTCCATAAGGCGTTTGGCAGCAGAGGTGGTTCTACCAGGAGGCTCAAACACTCTTCGAAAGGAACGCACAAATTCACTAAAGTTCTTAGTACAAGGTTTAGCATTCTCCCACAAGGGGTTAGCCCAAGCCAATGCTCTGCCAGTGAGCAGTGATATCGTGAACCCCACTTTACTACGATCATTGGGAAATGCGTGTGCCGTCAATTCCATAAAGATTTCGAGTTGATTGATGAACCCTCTGCAGAGACTAGGGTCACCATCATATCTTAGCGGCAAGGGTGCAGAAGCCGTTAACCCTTTAACAGTACCCCCTAGGGGTCTGGTATCACTTTCCGGTGTCTGACTTGGCGAGACCACCGGGCTAGAGCTAGATTGGTCAGCAGGTACCGTGCGTTCAAGGATCGTTTGAATTGCAACTGCCAACTGATCCAAACGTTGCTCGAGCACATCCATCCTCCAATGGATATTCTGTGCGTTACCTTTACCCTTGCTGTCTGAGGTCATGGCCCTTTCGTACTGTCACGGTTTATTATGACTCTCAGACACAAGTTTTAGGTAAAAAAAAATCAATTTTATTGAAATAATAAATGATAACTTAGGATGGCAATAACATACATATATATATATACAGAATATAGCACAGACAGAAGGCAGACTCTACCGGTCCTGTCAATATACCGGACAGGACAGTCTTTAGGCTCTACCGGCCTTGCCAATACCGGGTAAGGCAACCTGCAGATGGAATAGCATAACGGTTTTACCGGCCTTACCAAATTACCGGGCAAGGCAGCCTCAATAGATACACAAGGTAGGCTCTACCGGCCCTGCCAATACCGGGTAAGGCAACCTCAGATGGAATGTGGCAAAAGGTTCTACCGGCCTTACCAATACCGGGCAGGGCAGCCCAGAGATAATAGCAGCAGTCAGATGGAACTGGCAAATTAGCAGAATCGTTAAGCAGCAAGGCTTTGGAGCAAACCAGCGTCCGCACGCTGGAAACAACACTGAATAGTATAGCCGTTAGGCTTAGCGAGCAAACCAGTGACCGCACACTGGAGTAACAAGCGAGTAGTATAGCCGCAAGGCTTAGGAGCAAACCAGCGTCCGCACGCTGGGACCAACACAAAATTGTATAGCCGATAGGCTTTGGAGCAAACCAGTGACCGCACACTGGTGTAACACGTGAGTTTGTATAGCCGCAAGGCTTAGGAGCAAACCAGCGTCCGCACGCTGGGACCAACACAGATTTGTATAGCTGATAGGCTTTGGAGCAAACCAGTGACCGCACACTGGTGTAACAAGCGAGTTTGTATAGCCGCAAGGCTTAGGAGCAAACCAGCGTCCGCACGCTGGGACCAACACAGATTTGTATAGCTGAAAGGCTTTGGAGCAAACCAGTGACCGTACACTGGTGTAACAAGTGAGTTTGTATAGCCGCAAGGCTTAGGAGCAAACCAGCGTCCGCACGCTGGGACCAACACAGAATTGTATAGCTGATAGGCTTTGGAGCAAACCAGTGACCGCACACTGGTGTAACAAGCAAGTTTGTATAGCCGCAAGGCTTAGGAGCAAACCAGCGTCCGCACGCTGGGACCAACACAGATTTGTATAGCTGATAGGCTTTGGAGCAAACCAGTGACCGCACACTGGTGTAACGAGCGAGTTTGTATAGCCGCAAGGCTTAGGAGCAAACCAGCGTCCGCACGCTGGGACCAACACGGAATTGTAGCAATGTCACCAACGCGACCAGGCAGAAGGTCGCCAGGATACTGAAGACAGGTGATGAGATGACAGGAACCAGCAACGATCAGTCAGGTCAGAAAACAGCAGAGAAGTTCAGCAGGAACTGCAACACCAGAGACTAGGCCGGAACCAGGACTGGAAGTACTTCAGCATGCAGGAAACACTGGAACAGTAGAGATCAGGAACTCAGGAACACATGAGATCAGGAACTCAGGAACACTGGAACAGAGGCCCAGCTATCACTAGCATAGTGATAGCAAGAAGGTCAGAAACAACACGAAAGGGCCCTCAAAGGGTGCCCAATCCAGGTTTAAATAGTCAATAAGAGGCGGGCTATCTGCAGACAGCCAATAGAAGCCCCCTACTGGTGACAGACAAGTAACTGCAGCAAATCACGGGCACCGTGATAACCCGCCAGCATTTAAATACACTCATATATCCAACGAGTCTGATTATCACAAACTCTTCCGAGGTGACCGGTTGGATCCCCGGAATACTGACACAATGTGGGCTCCTGATATAGCAATTGACAAATTAAATGAATGAATCCATCCAAATAATACCCGTACATGATAAAAAAAAAACAGTCTCTATCCGTACCAACGGGTTATTATATATGGTTTCATATATAGAAACCAGAAAAATAAATAAATAAAAATTCCAGATAAATATAAAAAAGTCTCAAATAAAAGCAGTTAGATCTAAATCTATATTGAGACCCCAAGGATTTAACGTTTTGAGCTCATATATCCAAAAGGTCTCCCTTTTTCTCAAACGGAGCAAACAATCCCCCCCTCTTCTATCCAAAGGGATTTTTTCAATGGCTATAACTTTCAACTTGTCTGGGAGACACTCTTTATGATCTATAAAATGTTTGGGAACACTATGCTTATCCATTCTTTTACTAATATTTCGTAAGTGTTCTGAGAATCTCACTTTCAATTTTCTGATTGTGCGTCCCACATATTGCATACCACATGAACACGTACATAAATACACAACATAATCCGAATTGCAATTCATAAAACTTCTCATTTTATATTCTTTTCCCGTTACTTCAGATCTAAAAATTCCTTTCTCCATACTATTAGTAAACGCACAGTGTTTACAAGTGGTACAAGCCTTTTTTCCACATTTATACATCCCAGCTCCAACTGATAAAAAAAAAAGTTGTATTCTTATCAGTGGTATTCATTCCTCTACTCAATTTAGAATACATGTTGCTAGGGGATATCCTCTCCTTGAGGTTACTACTTCATCTAAAAGACACTTTGGGTCTATCTCCTAATCCTGGGCCCAAAGTGGGGTCCTCCATAAGAATGTGCCAGTGTTTCTTTAATATCTTTTCAATTTGGTTAGCATTACTATTATACTTCTTAGTAAAATAAGGTATCCATAGGTTTCCATCAGATCTTTTGTCTTTATACTTAATTAGATCATTTCTTGGAATTTGTGCTACCTTATTATATGCATATTCTAAAAGATCACTATCATAACCCTTAGCTGCAAATTTCTCTAAAACTATTTTGGCTTCTTTTTCATATTCCTCCAATTTACTACAATTTCTTTTCAAACGTTGTAATTGTCCCAATGGTATATTTTGTTTCCACCTTTTATGATGGCCACTGGAATAATGGAGGAATAATGGAGGTAGCCATTACTATCTACTGGTTTTCTAAAATTCCTTGTTAGAATTTTTTGTCCTTCATGATATAAAAGTAGATCTAAAAATTCTATTTTATCCACATCACTCTTGGTGGTGAATTTTAAATTAAAACTATTATTATTTAAAAACTCAAAAGTCCAGCATTAATTCCAGTTCTCCATCCCAAATAATTAGAATATCATCTATATATCTTTTATAGTATATTATATTCCTCTTATAGGGATTGTTTTTCCAAATTACTTCCTCTTCCCACTTTCCCATATATAGATTTGTCAGTGATGGGGCAAATGCACACCCCATCGCTGTGCCAATCTTTTGAATATACATCTTATCTTGAAATAGAAAATAATTATGTTTCAGAACAAAAGACACTGCTTCAGTTATCTCCATTATTCCAGTGGCCATCATAAAAGGTGGAAACAAAATATACCATTGGGACAATTATAACGTTTGAAAAGAAATTGTACTAAATTGGAGGAATATGAAGAAGAAGCCAAAATAGTTTTAGAGAAATTTGCAGTTAAGGGTTATGATAGTGATCTTTTAGAATGTGCGTATAATATGGTAGCACAAATTCCAAGAAAGGATCTAATTAAGTATAAAGACAAAGAAAAAAGATCTGATGGAAACCTATGGATACCTTATTTTACTACGAAGTATACTAGTAATGCTAATCAAATTGAGAAGACATTAAAGAAACACTGGCACATTCTTATGGAGGACCCCACTTTGGGCCCAGTATTAGGAGATAGATCAAAAGTGTCTTTTAGACGAAGTAGTAACCTCAAGGAGAGGATATCCCCTAGAGATATCTATCCAAAATTGAGTAGGGGGATGAATACCACTGATAAAAATACAACTTTTTTTTATCAGTTGGAGCTGGGATGTATAAATGTGGAAAAAAGGGTTGTACCACTTGTAAACACTGTGCGTTTACTAATAGCATGGAGAAAGGAATTTTTAGATCTGAAGTAACGGGAAAAGAATATAAAATAAGACGTTTTATGAATTGCAATTTGGATTATGTTGTATATTTATGTACGTGTTCATGTGGTATGCAATATGTGGGACGCACAATCAGAAAATTGAAAGTGTGATTCTCAGAACACTTATGAAATATTAGTAATAGAATGGATAAGCATAGTGTTCCCAAACATTTTATAGATCATAAAGAGTGTCTCCCAGAGAAGTTGAAAGTTATAGCCATTGAAAAAATCCCATTTGAGAAAAAGGGAGACCTTTTGGATATATGAGCTCAAAACGTTAAATCCTTAGGGTCTCAATATAGATTTAGATCTAGCTGCTTTTATTTGAGACTTTTTTTATATTTTATCTGGAATTTTTATTTATTTATTTTTCTGGTTTCTATATATGAAAAATGTTCCTTTTTTATATATAAAGAACGTTCACCTTTTTTATATATTTTTTATGTATTTTTTATATATTAATTATTAATGACCCGTTGGTACGGATAGAGACTGGCTTTTTTTATCATGTATGGGTATTATTTGGATGGATTCATTCATTTACTTAATTTGTCAATTGCTATATCGAGGAGCCCAGATGGTGTCAGTATTCCGGGGATCCGACCAGTCAGCTTGGAAGAGTTTGTGATAATCAGACTCGTTGGATATACAAGTGTATTTAAATGCTGGCAGGCCGGCTTTCCTTAACCCCTGATGAAGCGGGCAGAGAGACCCGCGTTACGCGTTGGCTAATAAGATTGTGTGTTTTCTATTGAGAGATCTGATCCTTCCCTGTGTACCCCTGGTATATTGGAGACCAGTTTGTTTCTGTAGAATCCGGCCATCAGAGGCTGTGTGCCTACTTTGGAAAAGTTTATTATCGCTCCATTATTGGAGATTGGTGGATACAGATACAGAGGTTCACAGAAGGTGAACAGCTGGAGTCAGAACGGACGGTTGTTATGGATGGATGCCTGACAGCTGAGAGGTGGTAGTCTATAGCACCGAGGGTATTAGAGCCGGGAAAGAGACAAGTGCAGACTCTCTGAATTATCCTGTAAGTGTATTTTTATCTTGTGTGTCAGTTATTTTTGAAGAATAAACACTGCTTTTAGATTGTCTTTTTTGCGGTCCTGTTTTTTTGTAGACATATATAATATTGTATAAGGATCCTGCAGAAGATTATCAGATTTCATTACAGTCATTGATTAATAGAGTATTCCAAAAGGGTATCATTACACAAAAAGAAAAAGCTTTTATTACTAATAACAAACCCAAAAGGTACCATTTTTGTTTTTACAAATCACCTAAGATCCACAAAACACTTGTAAAGCCCCCTGGACGCCCTATCATAGCAGGTATGGAGGATGTATATAGACTTCTTTAGTCAAAATTATGTGGTATGGTTACAATCATATGTTAAGGATACAAAACATATTTTAGAAATATTAGAACATTTTCAATGGCTATAATGATTAAGCGTTATATAGGCAAAACATGTCGATTGCATTAGACTCTGCTGCTCTAATTAAACCCCGCTTTATTGCCCTCCAACTTGTGAAGTGGTCCGTGACAGATATGTTATTAAATTCGGAAAAATAAAGGTACATTTTATGATTTTAACTTTTTCTGGCTATGTGTGATTCAAGTTGAAGTGCGGTCTTCATTATTGTTGTAAACATTTTCAATGGAAACATGATTATGCATATGCTACTGTGGATGTCACATTCCTTTATACCAGCATTAATCATAATAAAGTATTAGAAACTATTACATATTTTTCTTAAGTAAAGACAACTCAATACCTGATAGTCAAAAAAAAAAAATATATATATATACAGTTGAAACCAGAAGTTTATATACACCATATAAAAAGACACATATGCATGTTTTTCTCACTATCTGACATGAAATCAGAATAAACCTTACCCGTTTTAGGTCAATTAGGATTACCAAAATTATTTATATTTGCCAAATGCCAGAATAATGAGAGAGAGAGGATTTTTTAAGGCATTTTTATTACTTTCTGCAAAGTCAAAAGTTTACATACATTTCATTAGTATTTGGTAGCATTGCCCTTAAACTGTATGACTTGGGTCAAATGTTTTGGATATCCTTCCACAAGCTTTCATTTTAATATTAATTATGTCTTATTTAAATTATTTTCCCTTTTTATCAATTTTGTTTTATCATTTATTTTTTATTTCATGCTTAATAGTTTATGTTTTACATTTCACTCTTTTGTCTTTTTTGATTTTTTTTTTTTTTTATTATTTACTTTTATCTTTCCATTTCCTTACTTAAATTTACTCCTTTTTCCTATCAATTTCATTTTTTTTCTTTTATATATTATTGATGATTTCCTATTATTATAGCTGCATTTGTATGGCCATTTTTTAAGCTGCTTCATTTAGGGGACCATTTGCCATCTGAATGTTGACTGCCGTATAACTGTTATTCCATCTATTGGGGGACCAGTATGTCTGTACTCAGTGGATATAATGGTTCACTTAATGACTTGTATCTCAAATGTATAATTGTGGACTTAGTATATAGATTCACCACCACTAAGGGTGGTTTTACATCAGAGATCAATGTATCATGGAGGATTTGAATAACATCTACCTTGTCAGGTAGTCCTGAAGACATATAATTGGTTGATCTAACTATGGGCCAATTTCATAATGAAGCCATCCTATAGAGGTCCCATCATTCCCTGAGGAAGTATCACGGAGATATGAAATGCATAGGAGTTCTAAGTAGTACTCCATTGTCTCAGTGACATTATTTTGTAGTACTGCATTGTATACCTTTATCTGTACATACACAACCCTGAGAAACATCCAAGATGGGAGGTATTGTTGATTATCCTAGTGGTTCCATCCCTCTGCCCGGTAGTATTCATCTTCGAGCCAAGGAGTGTCAGCACCTATATCTGGCTAGCTCCAGGATCATTCACTTCTTGTGTATTTTCTTTTGGCTATTTCAGACCTAGTCACTAAACAGGTCTCTGGGATAGTAGAGATTAGTTTTCTCTGTTCACTCATTGTGGCAATTAGTTTGGTCGTGGGGGGTCATTGGCACCATTTCCATTAATTTTTTATTTTGTTTAATATATATAGTCAATGGTGGAAGCACTCTCACTTCATGGGAAGAAATGCCTGGGTGCATTGATGAGACTAAGTTCATCCACACAACATATAGATCAAGCACTCGCAGGACTTCAATATGTGGTTAAAAATGTAATTTATTGTGTCAACGTTTCGGCCAGACACCGCTGGCCTTCCTCAGGACAATTAACTCAGTGTGAAATAGTGCCTTTTAAACCCCCCTACCCTGTAAGGCGCTCAAATCAACCTTCCAGAACGCCGATGACATCATCGGCATCGTGACATTCCGAACCTCGGGCGCCAAAAAGATCAGTGCAGTAATATGTCCTTCCAATATTGTGTAGAAGTCACCATGTGTAATACAGTATACTTAACAAATGTGTTCATATTTAGCCATGTACCTGATGCGCAAGTTGGTGTCTTGTGTCAGTCTCTGTTAGGAGAGGCGACGGATCACCCTCACGTCACGACGCACATAGTGCGTCGAGGGACTGATCGCCTCATCCACCGGACGCACTAAAGCCACGCATGCGCAGCCCAATGTATTATTGGGAAATAAAGCAAAACATTTAAAGAGAAAAAGATCGATACTAAAAAGAAATAAAGTAACAGATCATACATGATGAAAATGTATCAGTGAAATAAACATGGAGAGAATATATGGGCAGCAGTCCACCTATACAGAAAAGGTTCTTTAGTGCATTGTTAACTTATATGAGGAGAATTCTTCATTCCCTAATTCTTAAGGATTAAACTCACTCCCCTCCTCAATTCGATTCAAACTGGAGTATGATCTGAATACTATATGTTTTCTGGATCTCCAAATCACACATACATCTAATCGCCTTACGTCCTCTCTGTATCGGAAACCGACTGATCGTAATACCATTTTACATGCAACCAGTTGTCACCCAAAGTCACAAATCAAGGGTGCCCCATATTCCCAGTTTATTAGAGTTGTTCAGAATAACTCTTCTCCAGAAATTGCATCAAGACAACTGGAAGAAATGAGAGTCAGGTTTCATCAAAGAGGATATGAACCTGAATTGCTACAGGAACAATTGGAGAAATGTCGTCTCTATACACAGAAATCTTTACTTCAACCCTCTATTAATAAAACCAAGGACACACGGATGACTTTTGTCTCCAATTATGCTCCTTCTGCATTTGCTATCCAGAAATTCATTAAGAATTCCTGGGACATTATTAGAACTGACTCCACTCTTCCGTTCTCGGAATCTCCTCCTCCTATGATTGCCTTTAGGAGAGGTCGTACTCTGAGGGACATCTTGATGCAACCTGATCGTAGCCCCATTAGGGAGAGTTGTGATGAAGGACACTGGTTGCGTACCCAGCCTCCTAAACTTGGGTGCTATAGGTGTGTTAATTGCATTACATGTAATTCCATGCTGAGCGGTCCATCTTTCAGGCATCCCCATACGGGTCGATCTTATAAGATACAACACAGACTGACCTGCACTTCGGATCATGTTGTCTATATTCTGATCTGTCCTTGTGGGCTTTATTATGTAGGGAAAACAATTACTACATTTCGTGAACAGATGGCCAATCACCGCTCATCCATTAGAGCAGCACTCAAAAGTGGTAGAACTGATAAACCAGTTGCAAGGCACTTTGTGGATAAAAACCACCCATTACCCTCATTAAGATCTATGATAATAGATCACGTACCCGTGCACAGGAGAGGAGGTGATCGCTCTCTGAGGCTCCTACAATTGGAGGCCAAATGGATATACAGGCTAAACACAGTGGCACCTAAGGGGCTGAATGAAGTCCTGAGCTTTGCGCCTTTTTATTAAAGCTTGTACCTGTATTTGATTGAGTGTTCCTATACTCCAACATAAGATCTAGGGGTTCACATAGAAGGTGGGTGCTGCACATAATAGGCGCAATGGCTAGTGCATGTCCCCCCCCCCCCTTAAGCTCAATATGACTCCTGATGCTATGTTACTTAGGGTAAATGAGAAACCCAATTCCTAGCACTGGTATTCAGTTAATATACATATCCCCCTTTTTTTTTTTTCTCCCAATTGATCTGATTTGACGGAAATGATCTGGCAGTAATTTTCTGTGAGATGTTTTCTTGTCTATTAGACCTGAATTATGTGATGCCATGATTGATGGCTGCAAGCATGGATTTAGCCTTTAGTAATATCCACAATAGCTGTATATAGCTATTACAGGGCTATATGTATTGATTTGACTGTATATGGATGAAGAATTAACCACATAAATCCTGATCTCAGATATATATGGGTTAGATCTTTAAATGACTTAATTGGAACTTTTGATCTCTGAATATTATTCTGTTATCACATATCTTCATCTCATCCTTATGGATTTGGACTTAATTTTGACTTCTATTGTCCTTTGATTCCTTAAGAATTAGAGAATGAAGAATTCTCCTCATATAAGTTAACAATGCACTAAAGAACCTTTTCTATATAGGTGGACTGCTGCCCATATATTCTCTCCATGTTTATTTAACTGATACATTTTCATCATGTATGATCTGTTACTTTATTTCTTTTTAGGATCGATCTTTTTCTCTTTAAATGTTTTGCTTTATTTCCCAATGATACATTGGGCTGCGCATGCGTGGCTTTAGTGCGTCCGGTGGATGAGGCGATCAGTCCCTAGACGCACTATGTGCGTCGTGACGTGAGGAAGATCCGTCACCTCTCCTAACAGAGACTGACACAAGACACCAACTTGCGCATCAGGTACATGGCTAAATATGAACACATTTGTTAAGTATACTGTATTACACATGGTGACTTCTACACAATATTGGAAGGACATATTACTGCACTGATCTTTTTGGCGCCCGAGGTTCGGAATGTCGCGATGCTGATGACGTCATCGGCATTCCGGAAGGTTGATTTGAGCGCCTTACAGGGTAGGGGGGTTTAAAAGGCACTATTTCTCACTGAGTTAATTGTCCTGAGGAAGGCCAGCGGTGCCTGGCCGAAACGTTGACACAATAAACTACATTTTTAACCACATATTGAAGTCCTGTGAGTGCTTGAGCTGTATGTTGTATATATATATATATATATATATATATATATATATATATATACACACACGCACATATACATACATACATACATACATAGGTACTGTGCTCTTAGGTCTACTTGGAAGACTTAAGACCAAAAAGCCATACCTCCAACATGGAAAAAAGACCTATGCATGAAAACATAGGAAATGAGGTGCAGAAAAATGGCAGCAGGTGCTCTGGACTGTTGAGGCACTTTTTAATATTTGGCTGTAGCAGAAGGCAGTTTGTTCGCCGAAAGGCCTGAAAAGCAATACAAGAATGAGGGTCTGCAGGTAACAGTGAAGCATGGTGGAAGTTCATTGCAAGTTTTGGGAAGCATTTCTGCAAATGGAGTTGAGGATTTGGTCAGAATTAATGGTCTCCTCAATGCTGAGAAGAACAGGCAGATACTTTTCCATCATGCACTAATGATTGAAGGGGACTTTTTAATATGTGAAAGTTCCTCTTTAAGTTTAATGGATGGCTGAAATGCGTTGAAGGATTTGTGAAAGTCTTTGAGTACTTCACCTATTGTCTATATGATGAATTTATCATCGATATATCGTAAATATTTATAAACTTTGCAGTGGCATATATCAGGAAATCTCTGTTCCAGGCCATAAAAAGGTTTGCATTTTGTGGTGCCATCTTTGTGCCCAAGGCACATCCCATTATCCCATGTAAGTAGAAATTCTGGTTGAAGGTGAAATAATTGTGTTAGAGAATACATTGTATTAATTTGGTAATAATTTCAGGGCTATATTTTTAGCTTTGGGCCTGTGATGACAAGGATTGATGGCTAGCATTAATTCCATCCTGGTGCGAGATGTTGCTATAAATTGATTCCGCATCCATGGTAGCTAGAATTGTCTCCGTAAGTAGATCCTTGATTTCATTGAGTTTGTTAAGATAGTCTGTTGTGTCTTGGATAACGCTATTGGTTTTAATGACAAGGGGTTGTAAGCGGTTTGCCACCAGGCCTGAGATCTGCTCAGTCACAGTGTCCATACCTGTTACTATTAGCCTGCCTGGGTTTCCTGGTTTGTGGACTTTTGGAAGCATGTATAAAGTCCCTACAGCAGGGTTGGTATAAGTTTTCTCAGTTCTGGTTGGGAGTCTTTTGGGAATGTTTTAATGAGATTTTGGAGTTGTCTTGTGTGTGTATATGTATGTATATATCGGTGTGGTCTTGACTGAGATTTTGTAGTAATTGATATAAGATAGTAGTTGGTTTCCCTCTTTTATATGGTCCTGAGTATTCATGATCACCCTTTATCTGCTAGTTTAATGGCGATGACTTGCGTTTGGTGCTTAGATCACCTAATGCAGACCTCTCTGGTGGTGATAGGTTGTATGTTTTTCTGTTGTCTTGTTATGTAGGATGAAGTTATAAGGAAAAAACTTTCTATGTAGTTGTCCAATTTGGGGTTACATCCTGTTGATGGAGTAAAGTGTTTGTTCTTTTTTTGGGTGGTTGTAATACAAATTGTTGTGGTGTTGACACATTATTGTAAAAGTAATCCTTTAGTCAGTCTCCTGAAAAATTCCTCCAGGTCTACATAGAGAGTTGTATATGATCCATTTTGGTGTTTGGACAGAATTTTAATCCCTGGAATAGAACTGATATCAGAAACAGCTCATGGTCTGAGAGATTTACAATTGCATAGTGGTTTGTTTTTATCCAGGTTGGGAGTTAGTATTTTATTTGAAAGACGGAGTGTTGTCATTGTTTGATTTGACTTGGTGCAGTCTAAATTTCTACTTCTGGGTTGTGCTTTATATACATATTTGTAGTAATCCTTAGAAAGACAGTTAAGCTTCTTTTTGTATAGTTGCCATTTCTGAGTGTTCCATTTGATGCATATCATGTTTCAGTAGAATTTCAAGTGCGACTTGTTTTTAGCATTGTAGGTCATGTTTCTTTCCATAGAGCTGATGGATCAATTTATTTTGAAATTTCTCACAGGCTTTCAGCATATTGTGAGTTATGCATTGCTGCAAGTGGGTTCTTGATCCTGAGTTCCTAAGGGATAAGATCTTTTCTTACAGCAATTCAGTAAGTAGATGTCACTGTTAAGTTGGGTTTCCTTAGTGGTTATTTTGATAATTTGTTTAGATGGCTATATTCTGTACCTTCCATAGTTATTTCATTTAATTTAGCGATGTTAGTCCAGTGGCTTATGAGAGCGATGCTCCCTTTTTCAAGTCAAAAAGAATACTGGTTTTAAAAGAGAAAACATTTCCATGCTAAGGAAAGCACCAACTGTTAAGTAATATATCACCTAAGTTATCATAAAGGAATGTGGAGGGAGAAGAGTATGAGAGACATGGGTGGGGGGGAGAGAATTATATACATCCAATGCACATAGATATAAACAGCAAATTAATATAATGCAAGAAATATGGGAAAGCATGTACTAAAATAAATAAATACAATTAGAAGGAAATACTATGTTAAGCCCTTGTTTAGTCCATTGTGTTGGTGATGAAAAAAATGATCATATTAATTTCAAATGTATTTCTCACCTGTGCATTTTTTACGTTCTCTCCAAGTATTTTGATTTTAATATTATTGATGGAATGATTTCTCTGGGTAAAATGATGACCAACTGGGCTATGGTTCTTTATGCACAACACAATAACAAGATATACAACATTAAAGGATTATATTCCTGTACATCAGCAAACGTTGTATACATGATACAATGCACTGAATGTG
Source organism: Rhinophrynus dorsalis (assembly GCA_037306005.1). Taxonomy (NCBI): domain Eukaryota; kingdom Metazoa; phylum Chordata; class Amphibia; order Anura; family Rhinophrynidae; genus Rhinophrynus; species Rhinophrynus dorsalis. The sequence continues at coordinate 353,115 of JBBDGT010000438.1, read as the reverse complement.
AATCTGGATGTCACATTGGTGAACCAAGCCTACCACTAGGTACACACAGAATCTACTGAGAAATATCATAAAACTAAGGACCATACCCCAACTGGACATCATTTTACACAGAAAAATCACACCATCCATAACCCTAAAATCAAAATACTCAGAGGGAACTTAAAAAATATACAGGAGAGAAACAACATTTGAAATTAGGGTCATTTTTTCAACACCAAACACACTGGACTAAATTAGGACTTAAGATTCATCACACATTACCAAAACTTCACATACTATTTCCTTCTAATTATATTTATTTTAGTACATGCCTGTATTATATTAATTTGCTATTTATATCAATGCACTATGGATCTGTAGCATTCTCTCTTCCCCTCTATGCCTCTCATACTCCCCTCCATCCCCCTCCACATTCCTTTACAATAATGTAGGAGATTTATTATCCATCAGTTGGTGTTTCCTTAGCATGGCAATGTTTTCTCTTTTAAGCCAAGTATGCTTTTGACTTGAAAAAGGAAGCATCGCTCTCGAATGCTTGTCTATATAATTGAATGTTAGCCCAATAAAATAATATCATTACATACTTGTTTATTTGGCCTCTACACCAATGGACTAACACAGCTAACCTAAATGCCGCACCCGACCCTAACTCAAAACACTGCATCTACAGTGCATTGCACAGCATTAAAAGTGTCATGTACATTATTACTGGAAGACAACCCAGGTGATACTCAAATACGGGTGCGATCATGGGAGGTCACTTGGGGTCAACACATTGCAGAACTGTGGTCCCAAGATTCACACCCCATCTAATACAGGGCTGGAGATGCAGAAAAGGGTGACAAACATGCCTAAAACAGAAACAATACAGAAAAAAAATGCATTTCACATTGACAGCTTAATTGAAACATAATTTAGTGTCCTGAGTACAGGAAAACAGTGCCCGCACTCAAAACGGCAGCTGGACTACTGTATCCCTGGTCCAGGACAGAAAAACTAGTTTAAAACACTTATATAACATAAGTGCAAGAGTTTCATACACCACTACTATCCTATACTAGCCGGTAAGCAGTCAAGTTTGCGTTCCCATGTCAATTAAGCTAAATGGGAAGTAATTACTCAGCTCATGTAGCTGAATGAATGAATGTCTGCCACACATGTTAGAGTTCACTCTCTTATCTGTATACAAGAGGCCAATGTGTGAAAAACAGGGAACATATAATCCATGAACCACACCCATAATGTTGTAAAATACAGGTGAATGAAAACTATATAGAACTGTATAAACCTAGTACGCATGAGAAATAGATAAACCGCAAAGTCACCTTCCAAGCCCAAAATGCATGAGAAATGTTCCCCCAAAGTCACCTTCTAAATGGGGGAGAAAAAACCCCAGTCAATTCCAGAGCATCTCCTCCACTGACTGTAATGAATCAAACAATGCACCAGTACTTGTTAAAGGAAATAAAAATAGAAACGAATCCAAACAGATATTAGCTCCGTTCATGACAATGAAAATAAATTATGCAGGATAAAGTCTGAGAATAAAGTCTCAATGGGTGAATAACAGGTGAACTCAAACCTGTAACAAAATATACAGCAACATATAATGGATCAATCTTAGCCAGCATGTGGTATATCTCTTCCTAGGTAGAATTTCATGATAAATACAAATCCAGCTTATCAGAGGGAACACAAGGTCTGGTTTGCCCTACCAGAGCTTGTTACACATTCTAGCTAGGCCTCACTAAATGATAACAAGACCAGTGTAACTTGAACTGACCCAGTGACACAGCCTACCGGTCCTGTTTCATACCTCTCATATCCAGTTATCTGAAGAGGGATCCACCAACATGTTTGAAGGGTATCTAGGGATTTCAACCACCTCCACTTATAAGGTGGATTAAAATGGTACTCCCATTGCCATAAAAGATAAATATCTTGCTAGTCAAAACCCTGTTCCACACCTCTACCTTTCAGTGGATTACAATGGTCTGTGGCAATCTGATGAGTCATAAAAAACATGAGTATGAAAGGTTCTCATTTAGTCATTTGGGGGAAAAGTATCACATTTCCACATCCAGCATCCTCTGAGTTCTATCAACAGTTTTCCAAGGTTTCCTCCTCTTGCTGCTATGGGTTATTGGTCTATTATCATGCATTGCATAGATAGGATGGTGTGTTTCGATTTCGCAAAATATCGAGCCACAGGTGTGTCTTACGTCCCAAGTTGTAATGCATCACGAATGGATTTTACGGTGACTGACCATGTGTTCTGTGAACTTTGTGACAGTTTTACAAATATAACAAGGAACATGGACATTTGATGAAATAAAAAACAAATGTGGAAGTACACAACAACCTTTGCTTGATGGGGATGTCTTTGCCCAAGTGAGGATCCTTGACTGAGGTACCCGTCAGTACCTGATAAGCATTGCTTATCAATATTGGAGCAATGTTTGGGGTCTGTTCTGACCAGAATGCTCCTGAGGTTGGGTCCTCATCTGTAGGTCAAAAGTGGGGGATTCCCAAAAAAGGGTGTAGGTTCCTGTCTTTCTTGAGTAAATGCCAGTGGTGTTTAATAGTAGACTGAATCTGTCTGGAGTCTGGTGTATATTTGCTTTGTGCTCTCTCCAGATGTTGTCAAAGTTCTAGTTCCCCATAGCCTCATTGTTTAAGATATGCAATGAACTCCTCTACTTGTATTTCTATCGCTGTTAACTCTGAAAATTCTAATTATTTGTGAATATGGTACCGACCTAGTGATGCGTCTTGGGTGGCAACTTTACCTATGCAGGATTGTTTTTCTGTCAGTTTCCTTTCTGAAATTTGTTGTTTGTAATCTCCCTTCCAGATGAGCAACAGGTCATCAATATATCGGTAGTAACAGAGCAGCTCTGAGGCCCAAACAGATATATGTTTCTTCGAACAATGCCATGCATAGGTTGGCAAACGATGGAGCTACAATACTGTGCAAAAGTTTTAAGCACTTGTGAAAAAATGCTGTAAAGTAAGAATGCTCTCAAAAAATAGACATGTTAATAGTTTAGATTTATCAGTTAACAAAATGCATAGTAGCAGAGACTAAGCAGAGGCTCCTGCAGTGCTGTGGGTCCCCGCCAGACTTAGTGGCCCCCAGAAAGTTAATCCAATAATATCGGACCCCAAGTGTCCCCTGCCCATCGGCATCAGAACTAAATAATAGGCAACCTCCCAAGCCGATAGATGTCATGGTTCCCAGGAATAAACCAGGAGTCAGTACGGTAAAGTAAAACAATCTTTTATTAGAATAATACCAGTAATGCATGTAAACAGATACCACAAAGAGGGTGATCAAAGAGGCAAGAACTGTATCAGAAATAGCAGTCCGACAATAGATCCACCACACTGTCCGAGACTAGGCCTCAGCCCACTGGAGCCTCGAGGTAATTCAGAACTCCCAAAGGACTAGCACTGACTCAGCCAGCAGTCAGATTAGGAGTCTGATATAGCCCCATGTCCGCACTAGGATGGGTGTCTGTGGAGCGGGGACCAACACACGGAGGAAACAGACAGAGCCCCCTAGTCAGCACCAGAAAGGATAGTCAGACAAGCCAGGTCATACACAGAGCGGGTAATCAGCCAGAGCCACAGGTTTGCACCAGATAGGATATCCACTGAAGTGTTGGTATGCTGGAAGTGCAGCGGACAGAGCCCCAAGTCAACACCAGAGTGGGTAGTCAGACAAGCCAGGTCATACATGGAGCAGGTAGTCAGCAAGAGCCACAGGTTTGCACCAGAATGTCTAAGCCAAACCGGAAAGCACAAGGAGAATGGTCAGACAGAGCCACAGGTCAGCACCAGAATGGATGGACAGACAGGCCGGTTCAGGTAGTCAGCCGGAGCCACAGGTCCACACCAGATTGGATGTCCACTACACAATGGGAGCAGACAAAAGAGTAGTCAGACAGAGCCACAGGTCAGCACCAGAATGGATGGTCAAACAAGCCAGGTCATACACAGAACCCAAGGGAAACAGAACTGTATTGTACAACAACGCAAGGGCAACAGAGTAGGGGAAGTAGGTAGGAAGTAGGTAGGAGGAGCAGCTCAAAGGGAGGAAGTAGGTAGGAGAAGACTACATGAAGCAAACACATAAAACAGAGGTCTGCTGCATGCTTGAAGCCTCAAGCCTGCAGATGACGCTGAAACAAGGTAAGCTGTAATAATAGATGAACCAAGGATACATGCTCCAGCCCCAGCTTGGCCCAAAGGAAGCAGACTGGCTAATATAAATGTGTCAGAAGAGGAAGAGAGGAATTACTGTCACACGTTGGTGGATGTCATAAGTTAGATGAGCTCCCGCCCAATCTTCGTTTTAGAGTCTTGCTCATCTTGTTGGCCTCAGCTGTGGCACTTTGGGAGCCAGGCAGATGCTATAGGTAAGGGATGGCTATATTTTGTGGGCACAGGAGCTGGGAGGTAAAAATCATGGCAAGTATACAGTACAAGAAGAACGTTTCAGATGATGGACTACAGAAGTACAGGGTGACACACTAAGGGGCTCCCCATCTGAAGTGACCCATCTTAAGTGAAAAGAAGACTTAAGCAGGAATATAGGTTGAACATGTTGTTGCTCTCATCTCTAATCATCTCCATTTCTCTTCCCCAGGTATGGTATTAACCCTTAGCATCACAATATCATCTGTCTCTCTGCACTCCTGCTAACATCTAAACTCCTGTTTACTGGGTATGGTATTAACCCTTAGCATCACAATATCATCTGTCTCTCTGCACTCCTGCTAACATCTAAACTCCTGTTTACTGGGTATGGTATTAACCCTTAGCATCACAATATCATCTGTCTCTCTGCACTCCTGCTAACATCTAAACTCCTGTTTACTGGGTATGATATTAACCCTAACCATCCATATCTGTTTGTCTGCAGCTATTGTTATTAATCTCATTTCTGTTTGATCTACCCCCTTCCCCTTTCATCTTGTGTTCTTACTGAGGTTTGATTTTGGTCATTTCTTTCACATGGGTGTGAAAGAACTTGCTTATCAGCTCTGATAGTCATTTGGTCAGCCTTTGATTGTTAATTAAACTAAATAAGCCTCATGTGTATAAGACTGCTATATAATACCAGAAGTACAGGGTGACACACTAAGGGGCTCCCCATGTAAAGTGACCCATCTTAAGTGAAAAGAAGACTTAAAGGGATAGTATTACTTCAAAATGACTATCCCTCATATTATAGCCCTTAATAAACTGAGTTAAATGACACCAGCGGCATCTCTCAAACCTTTATGGTTTAAGAGATAGCCACTTTCAAAGTTTCCTCTCCCCTGCTGTCAGTGTTCTGCTGCCAGCATGAGAGTCCAGTCTCTGAATCAAGAGGAGGCTCTTCAGCAGAGCCGATATCTCGTTATGGAAGGAAAAATGATTCATTGAAACAGTCTTCTACGTGTGCTTGGTAACCAGAACGCTGACAACAGGGGAGAGGGGAGAGGAAACTTTGAAAGCGGCTATCTCTTAAACCATAAATGTCTGAGAGATGCAGCTGTTGTCATTTAACTCAGTTTATTAAGGGCTACAATATGAGGGATAGTAATTTTGAAGTAATACTATCCCTTTAAGCAGGACTTGAGCAGGAGTGGAGCAAGAGACAGAACTGATTACACTGGAAAAAGAACACCTCCCTAAACAAGGCTAAAAAGGACGTGAAGCAAACACCTAAATGTAAGTTCTGTAATTCTACTAAACTTCAAGATTCTCTGTACAACACCAGCTTGCAGACAAAACAAACTCTTCCATCATGAGAAGGTGCACTCAGCCCATTTGGACGGTTTCAACATTATGCCCTCTGCAAACAGTATCTAAATACCTAATATTCCTTCTCTCCATATCTGCAGTTCTCACTAAAATATCTGGTTCCTTCTACCCTCCACCATCTCCTCCACCCTATGTTTATATCTCTCCTTCACTTCTACCATCCACACTCACCTCTACACACCACCTGTGATGTCCCGCTCACCCAGTGTCTTACCCTGGGCGCTTTTGCGGCTCCAGGTTGCCTTCCCGGTCCCGCGCTGCTTCCTTTGATCGGCACCACTTCCGGAGGCGGCGAGCATGTCGGCGAACCATAGACAGGATTTGGTAGAAGATCCGCCGACATTCTAGCCACCTCTCCAGGCTCCTTCCGGTTGGGGATCCTTATCTTCTGCCTCCAGCTCTGTTTAGACGCGTTTGTATAGCGTCTATCAGAGCTTCTAGTACTTGGGTTCTTCTTTTGTGTATGACCTTGACCTGCCTGGACCAAGCCTCTGCCCGAGCCTCCTGTGCATGACCTTGACCAAGCCTTTGCCTGATCCTGCTGTGCCACTGTGTATGACCTGGACCTGCCTTGACCAAGCCTCTGCCTGATCCTGCTGTTACATAGTAGATAAGGCTGAAAAAAGACATGCGTCCATCAAGTCCAGCCCATTCCAATAACACCCGTGTTGATCCAGAGGAAGGCAACAAAAAAAAGCCCTCTGGAGCGTGTGTGTGTGTCAAATAGTTCCCCGGCTCAATATCCTATTTGCTTTGAAGCCATCTGTCATAACTATCAATATTGTTCTGTGCTAGATAGGCATCCATTGCTTTTTTGAATGCAGTTACATTATCTGCAAGCACAACATCCCGAGGCAAAGAATTCCATAGCCTTACCGCCCTTACTGTAAAGAATCCCTGCCTGTGTTTTAGTCGAAAGCGCCTTTCCTCAAGTCTTAATGGATGGCCTCTTGTTCTTAGCTCAGCTCTTTGCATAAATAATTCATTGGATAGTTCTTTGTATTGACCTTGAATGTATTTGTAAATGGTAATCATATCACCCCTTAGACGTCTCTTTTCTAATGCAAACAAACCCAGTTTGGCTAGTCTCTCTTTGTAACTCAGATCCTCCAATCCCTTTATCAGTTTTGTTGCACGTCTCTGCACCTTTTCCAGTTCAGTAATATCTTTTTTTAGAACAGGCGCCCAAAATTGTACTCCATATTCTAGATGAGGCCTAACCAAGGATTTATATAGAGGTAGGATAATATTAGCATCCCTTGCTTCTACACCTCTTTTTATGCAGGCTAGTACTTTATTTGCTCTTGCAGCAGCTGAGTGACTCTGCACACTGCTGTGAAGACTATTGTCTATCAGTACACCTAAATCTTTCTCTAATGAGGATTTCCCAAGTTGTTTCCCATTTAGAGTAGATGTAGCAAGTTTGTTTCTACAACCCAAATGCATAACCTTACATTTATCTACATTAAATGACATCTGCCACTTTTCTGCCCATTCACTTATTTTATCTAAATCCTTCTGTAGGGAAAAAAACATCGAGCTCTGTATGTATTTCCTTACATAGCTTAGTGTCATCAGCAAAGATTGAGATGCTACTTTCAATTCCCACTTCTAGATCATTTATAAACAAATTAAAAAGCATTGGGCCCAGGACTGAACCCTGCGGCACCCCACTTATAACCCTAGACCAATTTGAAAAAGTTCCATTTACAACAACTCTCTGCCATCTATCATTTAACCAGTTCTCAATCCATGTACAGATAACACCACCCAAACCGAAGCCTTTTAATTTATGCAGTAACCTGTTGTGAGGCACTGTGTCAAAGGCTTTTGCAAAATCCAAGTATACTACATCAACAGCAATTCCCCTGTCCAAATTACTACTCACTCTTTCATAAAATGCAAGTAAATTAGTCTGACATGATCTGTTCTTCATGAAACCATGCTGATTCCTACTAATGATATTGTTTGTCTTCACATAGTTCTGAATACTGTCAGTTAATAACCCTTCTAGTATCTTACCCACTATGGAAGTCAAGCTCACAGGTCTATAATTTCCTGGTTTGGATCTTGCTCCCTTTTTAAACAATGGAACTACATCAGCTTTCCTCCAATCACAGGGCACTATGCCTGATGAAAGAGAATCAATAAATATTAAGTATAATGGTTTTGCTATTACTGAACTAAGTTCCTTAAGTACCCTTGGGTGTATACCGTCCGGTCCAGGCGCTTTATTCACTATAACCCTTTCCAGTCTCTTTTGGACCTTGTCCTCAGTAAGCCATATAGATGTTGGAGGAAATTCCATGGTGTTGTCTGTTTGCCCACAGCTTGTCATTTCTGCTTCCTTTGTATATACTGATGCAAAGAAAGTATTTAGGGTGTCAGCCATAGCTTTATCCTCACTAATCAATTCACCTGTTTCAGTCCTAAGAGGACCAATATCAACCTGAACTTTTTTGTTGTTAATATACTTGTAGAATTGTTTAGGGTTTTTCTTGCTCTCATTTGCAATGTTTCGCTCATTTTCTATTTTAGCTAGCTTAATTGCTTGTTTACGGATTTTATTACATTCTTTATATTGTTTAAATGATGCATCTGACCCGTTTGACTTAAACACCTTAAAAGCCTGCTTTTTATTTCTCATTTCCCTGCTAACCACATTATTAATTCACATTGGTTTTGCTTTACTTCTCTTGTGCTTATTCCCCAATGGTATATATTGATGTGTATATTTGCCCAAGAGCATTTTAAATACATTCCATGATTCTTGTGCATTTTTATCTTTGAAAATTACATCCCACTGGATATCCTTTACAGCTTCTTTTAACTTTGTAAAATTAGCCTTTTTGAAATTGAATGTTTTGGTTAAATTCTTGCTATTGGGTTTCTCATAACAAACTTCAAAGCATACAATATTGTGGTCACTGCTGCCCAGATGTTCCCTTACCTGCACATTGTTTACAATGTCAGAATCGTTTGAGAGCACTAGGTCAAGCAAGGCCTCTTTTCTAGTTGGCTCCTCTACTAGTTGGGACATAAAATTATCATTTATCATACTTAGAAAAATATTTCCCTTTTTTGTGCCTGAAGTCATATTGCTCCAGTCAATTTCAGGGTAGTTGAAATCTCCCATTATAATTACCTTTGCTGACCTAGCAGCCTTTTCCATTTGCAGTAAAAGTTGGGCTTCCTCCAACTCCCCAACATTAGGTGGCTTGTAGCAAACCCCCACCAATATATTTTTATTATGTGTGCCCCCAGTGTGTATTTCAACCCACAAGGCCTCTACCTTTTCATTGGACCCTTCATTTATATCTTCCCTTAAACTAGGTTTTAAGGCCTGCTTTACATATAGGCATACCCTCCTCCCCTTTTATTAACCCTGTCCCTCTTAAAAAGTGAATAACCCTCTAGATTGACTGCCAAGTCATACGTATCATCTAACCAGGTTTCAGACACTCCAGTCAGATCATACTGCTCATGTACTGCAATCATTTCTAGTTCCCCCATCTTACCAGCCAGACTGCGAGCATTTGCATGCATACATTTTATCTTTTTGCCATTCTTGAAGATTTCGTTCTTTTTCAGATGTACTCGTCTTTTATCAGGCTGTAACAATGGCAACTCCCTATTAGATGAACTAGCCCATTCCCCCTCTCCACCCCCATGACCCTTCTCTAATCCCATTCCCTCAATTATACTATCTTCCCCAGCCTGTGTTGCAGCTCCCTCCCCCCCCCCCCTTTCTAGTTTAAAGTCTCCTCCAGCCTTCTAACCATCCTATCGCCCAGCACTGTGGCCCCCCTTCCACTAAGGTGCAATCCATCACTACTATAAAGATTGCTCCCAAGGGAAAAGACTGACCAGTGCCCTAGGAACCCAAACCCCTCCTGCTTACACCAAGTGTTTATCCACGCATTTAACTCCCTAATCTCCCGTTGCCTTTCTAATGTAGCGCGTGGCACAGGTAGAATTTCAGAAAATACTACCTTAGAGGTCCTCTGCTTAAGCTTATATCCTAGGTCCCGGAAATCCTTCTTAACGGACCTCCATTTTCCACTGACTTTGTCATTAGTACCAACATGTACCATGACAGCCGGGTCATGCCCAGCACCTCCCAACAATCTATCAACCCGATCAGCCACATGTCGAACCCGAGCTCCTGGGAGACAGCAAACTGTACGACTGTGGCGATCTTGGCGACAGATTACCCTGTCTGTCTTCCTAATAATAGAATCCCCTACCACCACCATCTGTCTAGGTCTGCCTGAGTCCTGGATCCCATCCGTGCTAGAGGGGCTGTTCACTTGGCTGTTAGAGAGAACAGTCCTCTCCAGCAAAGACATTCCTGTGTCAGCATCCCCAACATCATTACTTAATGTAGCAAATCTGTTAGGATTAGTAAACACAGGAGTGTCCTCCCTATTTCTCTGTCCACCCCCCTTGCTATGTCTAACTGTAACCCATCTGGCTACCTGCTCTTTCTTTATGCAGTCTCCACCCCCAGAACTACCTACCACCGCTTCCTGCTGCTCAGTCAGCAGCACCCTCTCAAGATTGTCCGTCTTTCTCAATGTATCATAGATATACAAAATGGATAGGCACTAGCAGATAATCACAACATCACGTAAGTAACCACATAAATAGTGGGGTGCACTCAAGAGAAAGAAGTATAATGTATTAATTATAGTCCCCCAAAGAGGGAACAAAAGAAAAGAAAATCCCTCTATGGTAACTACAAGCAGAATCTCTTTAAATGAGGCACTCTGTAGTAAAACACTAGAGATAACAAAAGATCATCTTTATTTGGAAAATAGAAAATGTACCAATATTAAAAACATTTAAAACCACAATTGGTCAGACAGAACAACCAGGAAAATATCAAGTACATACAAGTACATATAAGCCCACATAATATGAATATTTATCACAAAACATATGAGATTATATATAAGTTATACCCATATAACGTGAAGCGGTATCAACTAAGCACTTCATGCCACATACCAACTCCCATATAGAGCCTAGCATAGAAATATGAAACATATAAAGCACACCTCAATAACAGAATGAGCAATCCATATACTCAATAGCGTACTTAGCTTACAGTAGAACACATCGAAGCTTCACAGCGGGCTACAACTTAGGGGCTACAGGATCCTGGGTTCTATCTGTACCAACCGACCTGCCCCACGCGTATCGCCACTACGGCAGTTAGTCACTCCCACCACACCAGACTTCAATTATTTACTTGTATCACAGCAAAGAGGGAAAACAAAACTCAGAGAGATTTGTTTTTAACCTCTCCCTTACCACACCACACAATATTCTTATGCTATTATTCCAGCAAGTATCCAATCTCAGTCTTTCAGGGCATAGGGCACTGATGATGCTGTGCCTCTGTGTATGACCTGGACCTGCCTTGACCAAGCCTCTGCCTGATCCTGCTGTGCCTCTGTGTATGACCTGGACCTGCCTTGACCAAGCCTCTGCCTGATCCTGCTGTGCCTCTTTGTATGACCCGGACCTGCCTTGACCAAGCCTCTGCCTGATCCTGCTGTGCCTCTGTGTATGACCTGGACCTGCCTTGACCAAGCCTCTGCCTGATCCTGCTGTGCCTCTGTGTATGACCTGGACCTGCCTTGACCAAGCGTCAGTCTGACCTTCTTCCTAGGAGACCTGAGCGAGTACCTTCTTCTTTTGGAGATTTTATTCCTCCCTGGGGACCTCTGAGTATAGTTTGTCTAGGTTAGGGTTATCCGGGGTTACCCAGCGGCTCCTCTGCTGGGGGCCACAACATCTGGCTTCGCGGCCAGCACCTTTAAGCGGCTCAGCCACAGCAAAACCCTGGCCTAGGCAACCTACGCTCCCTAGCTCCGTTCCCTAGCGTCACCCCCTAGCATCTTGCTCAGCGGCCTCTTGTTGGAGGAGCATCCGTTTCCTGCTCCCAGGTACTCTGGTTCCTTCCTGTCCTCACCTCTGGTCATGATACCACCTCCTTACTCTTCTCCGCTCCAGCAGTCCTCCACCCCACACAAACCAAAAACCAAATATACACAAATCACTCTCTCATCTCCTGTCTCTCTCTTTTCTTCTGTTAATGGCAGCTGGAGATATCTCTCCAAACCCTGGCCCCGTCTCCATTCACAAACACTCAACCTCCAGTCAGCATAGGAACAATTCAAATCTAATCACCATTCCCTGCCTTCAACCTCAATTTCTTCCCTTTTCCTGTGCTTTGTGGAATGCTCGCTCCATTACTAAGAAATATAACACTGTGCATGATCTCTTTTTCTCTCGCTCCCTCAATTTACTTGCTATTACTGAAACTTTGCTCTCTCAATCTCACACTGCTTTAGAGGCAGCAATCTCCTATGGTGGTCTCTCCTTCTCTCACACTCCACGCTCAGCTGGACGTGGGAGAGGTGTGGGTTTGCTGCTCTCCGAACATTGTCATTACAAACCAATTTCTTCCCCCTCCTCACTCCACTTCTCCTCTTTTGAACTGCATGCTGTCCGTATCTTTGCTCCAGTCTCTCTACAAGTTGCAGTCATCTATTGCCCACCTACCACTATACCTTCAGACTTCCTTTCTGACTTTGAATCATGGATCTCCTTCTTTCTCTTATCAGACACACCTTCACTTCTTCTGGGGGACTTCAACTGTCATGTGGATGATCCCTCCATCTCCTGGGCATCCCGTTTTCTCTCTAACATCTGCATTTGGACTAACCCAGTGGACGAATGCTAGTACTCACAAGGATGGTCACTTCCTAGACCTTGTGTTTACTAGAGGCTGTGCACTCTCGGATTTTAATATCTCTCCTCTTCCACTATCAGATCACCCTCTTCTAACTTTCAGCACTACTTATACACCTTCCGCAATCCCTGCTTCCTCTCCCAGCTTCATGCGTAACATCAAATCCCTTAATCTCACGGCTCTCCAGTCCTCCCTGGCTATTGGACTTTCATCTATTCCAATTAATCCTGACACTAACAGCCTTGTCAAAACATACAACTCAGTCCTATCCTCCTCTTTGAACCTGCATGCGCCTCTGTCTCTCAGATTGGCTCGCAGAACTAACCCGCGGCCATGGCTTAATAAAGACACCAGCTTCCTCCGCTCCTGTACCCGTTCAGCTGAACGACTGTGGAGAAAGTCTGGCTCTCTGGCAGACTTTCTCCACTACAGGTTCCTTCTTTCCTACTTTAACTCTGCTCTGTCCCTTGCAAAAAAAAACATTACTTCTCACAACTAATCAACACTCATAAATCCAACCCCCAATGACTTTTCTCTTCCTTTGACTCCCTCCTTCGCCCTCCATCTGCTTCCCCCCCTAACTCCATACAACCACAAGACTTTGCTGACTACTTCAAAGCCAAGGTGGACTCCATCCAGGATAATATACCACCTTGTATATCTCCTCCTAGCCTCCCTTGTTCCCCTCCTGGCACTCTGGACTCTTTCTCACTAGTTACGGAGGAGGAACTGACTAACCTGCTATCCTCCGCTCTGTCCACTACATGCGCACTTGATCCGCTCCCCTCATCCAACCCCTCTCCCCCACAATAATCCCTATCCTATTACAAATCTTTAACTCCTCCTTTGCCACCGCTACCTTTCCTGATGACTTCAAACATGCCTTAGTAAAACTTATCCTTAAGAACAACTCTTCTGACAGTAACACACCCTCTAGCTATCAACCAGTTTCTCTTCTGCCTTTTGCCTCTAAACTCTTGGAACACTACTCACGCCTGCTTGACTTCCTCAATACATAGAACCTGCTCGACCCTTTACAATCTGGATTTTGTACTTTTCACTCCACTGAAACTGCTCTTACAAGAGTCGTCAATGATCTTCATATTGCCAAATCTCAAGGTCACTATTCAATTCTTGTCCTGCTTGATCTCTCAGCAGCTTTTGATACTGTTGATCATGCACTCCTCCTCCGCATTCTTCACTCTTTAGGAATCCGCAACACAGCACTGGACTGGTTCTCCTCTTAACTATCTAACATATCCTTCAGTGTCTCCTCTGCCACCTCTTCATCCTCCCCCATCCAACTCTCTGTTGGGATTCCTCAAGGTTCTGTTCTAGCACTGCTTCTGTTTTCTCTTTACACAATAACACTTGGTGATCTTATTAACTCATTTGGTCTCAAATATCACCTCTATGCAGATGACACCCAGATTTACTTATCTGTACCTCAACTCACTTCTGATATCCAGGCTAAAGTCACAGATTGCCTCTCGGCTATCTCAGACTGGATGGCTCATAGGCACCTCAAACTCAATATGTCCAAAAACTGAGCTGCTCCTCATCCCACCTAGACCTGGCCCTGTAGAGCCCTTCCAGGTGACTGTAAATGGAACTACCATAAATCCAGTATCAGAAGCGCGGTGTGTAGGGGTGATAATTGACAACTCTCTCTCATTTTCCTCTCATATTAATGCCATTACTAAATCCTGTGGCTTTCTTTTGCTTAACATTGCAAAAATCCATCCCTTCCTCTGTTCCTCCACAGCTAAAATTCTTATACACGCAATCATCCTCTCCTGCATGGACTATTGCAACATTCTTCTGTCTGGCATTTCTGCTTCCCATCTCCAACCACTTCAACCTATACAGAATGCTGCAGCACGAATTACTCTTCTGTCACCTAGGTTTGTCCCTGCCCCACTCCTCCTCAATGGCTGCCTATCAAACTCTAGATATCTTACAAAATCTTAATTCTCGCTTTCAAGACACTTCTCTCCTCTACTCCTTCTTACATTTCCACTCTGATCTCCCGTTATACCCCATCCCGCCACTTACGTTCAGCCAATGACAGTCTTCTCTCAGCTCCTTTTGTCTCTACAGCTCTGTCACACATCAAACCTTTTTCTCTTATTTCTCCGTATCTATGGAATGCTCTACCATCCAAACTGCACCATTGCACCTCTCTGATAACCTTCAAATTTTGCTTGAAAATGCACCTCATGGATAAAATCTCAACATGCTAGAAGGCACTGATGTTGTACAATGAACGCTCTTATAAATTATTTACATTACTGATGTCCTCTATTATCATGAAAACTAGCACTGTATTCAGCACTTGACCCTAAAGTACTCTGTATGTCGCCCATTACCACTTTAGATTGTAAGCTTTCGGGCAGGGACCTCGCACCCAATGTTTCACTCTACAAAGCACCTGTAACCCTGTATTGTTTAAACCCTGAAATTGTAAAGCGATGCGTACACTTGGAGTTATTTAAATAAACATATTCATTCATTCATTCATTCACTACAACTCCCATTTTCCTCAGATGTTGGTTGAGGCTGATGGGAATTGCAGTCAAACAAGCACCACAGGTTTCCCACTTCGGGACATACTTAGGTAGTTGCAATTGTTTTTTTGTGCACAAACAATATCTAGATGTTGATTTTTCACACTTTTACTTTTTCGGAGCTTGCGCTTTGGAAATCCTGTGTTCCACATGAAGATGTGTTCATTATCCAATCCAGAGTCATAGCAACATGTACATGTACATGTTAGCACTAAAAAACAGTGGTGACATCGGTATTGCACGTATTCTCCATGTTCATAGGCAGAAACTGTGACTGGCTACAAACAGCCAATCGCATAGTGTGGTGATGTCAGCTGCGCGGGCATAAGCTCTCTAGTCAGTGTGTGAAGAGCATGGTTGGCCTTCACGTGCTGTGGGGTTGGTGTACAGAACTGCTTATACTTACCTCCCTAGCTGCATGGATTAACCCTTTATGTGCCAGAAGGATACCCAACGCATTTCAAAGCAATGCGTTGGATACCCCACTGGCACCCAAAGGGTTAAAGTGAGCACCTAGGGCAGAGAAGAGGGAGGGCAGGGCCCCTGAATGACCATTGTGACAGAAAAAGGGGGTTAGGGCAGGCCTGGCAGAGGCCAGTCTTACTTATAGTCCTGTGACTTGAGGCTGCAGTTTAGGCGCATGCACTAAAACTGCCTGTGTGGAAAGGTGGGAGAAGCAACGGACTTTCAGAGCAGCAATAGGCATATTCTCCTGAGATTCTGTATGTCTCCTGTCTTCATTTATATGTTTTTATGTTTCTTAACTTCAATATATATTGCTTCTATATCTGTCCCCTGCTCACATTTTAGACAGTGGCAGGAGCAGGGGACTCGAATTGTAACCTCTGCAGTGATTGGATTATTTTACAGCTGCCAGAGCACTTGATTCAGGCTCAGTGCAAGTGTGAATCTGGCCCTCACACTGGGAATAAACCAAGCACTGGGCGGGCTTCCTGTTCTGGTCCCCTGCTCCTGTCACTGGGTAAATCTGGGACCACTGCAGCTGTACCTGGCTTTCCTACTCTTATACATTCTATGGCACTCAGTAGGAGATCGGCAGTCATACTGAGAAAGGTATTTTCTTTTCTATCTGAGCTCAGACTGAAGTGACAGGGAGGACTGATAAGTATTCTCTCCCCCATAATAAGAAAAACACAGTCCTTCCTTCATATTAGGCACCTCTATCAACAGACCTTGCACTGATTCTAATGCTGATTCCTGTACTACTCCTGTCTGTATTCTAACTACTTAGGTAGGCAGTTACAATACACACAGGGAGACATGATTGAGCTTAGAATCAATACAAGGTCTGTCAATAGAGGTGAATTGTACCAAGTAAGAAATGTGTTTTTCTTATTACAGGGAGTGTTCCAAGGGACTCAGCCAGGCTGATTGGTAAAGAATGAACAAACATCAGTGTGGATGAAGGGGTGAATTGCTGTCTGTCTGTAATTCCTTAACCCTTAGTGCCAGAGGGCCTCTCCTACACACAAAGTTTAATTTGTAACCCCTTGGATGCCAGAGAGGTCTGCAACATGAAAACTCTAGCATCCAAGGGGTTATGCGATTCCAGAATATTGCTAACCCACGTCTCTCAAATCCTTCCTCTTGTACTTTTCCATCTTGTATATTCCTCTCCTCTCTTTCCACTCCATAGCTTCTCTCTATGTCCCTTTCAATCACTTAGTCTTTCAGTTTCACCCTCCTTCCTCCTCCTCGGGCCTTTTTTCCTAACCATTGCATCTGTAGTGGGTCATTATGCCACTCTTCTCCTGACCATTTCTTCTTTTTCTCAGACACTGCTTATAAATTGGGAGATATATTATAAATAGGGCATAATATACCTTTAAAAAGTGTCTCAGTTTGTTTAAAAGGACTTACCTAGGAATTGTCCTTCAAATAGCAGTCAGGTGTATCTATATAACTACTGTGTACTTACCTAGGTAGGAGTCCATCATAGAGCAGTCAGGTGTATCTTTATTACTGTGTGTAACAGAAGGACTTACCTAGGTAGGACTACATCATACATCAGTCAGGAGTATATATAATATTACTGTATGTAATAGAAGGACTTACATACAGCAGCTATACATATAATTATTGAGTGTGACAGAAGGAAGTATCTAGGTAGGATTCAAGTATATCCATATAATCACTGTGTGAAACAGAAGGACTTACCTAGGTAGATGTCCGATCATGCACGTACTCACATGTGTGTATATTTATACACACACACAATGTACACCTATCTAGCCAAGTCCTTTTGGTGTACTATACACAGTAATTACACACATATGACTGCTGTATAATGGACTCCTACCTAGGTAAGTCCTTCGCTTATACACAGTAATTATATAGATATACCTGACTGCTGTATGATGGACTCCTACCAGGGCAAGTCTTTCTGTTACACACAGTGATCACCTGACTGCTGTGTATGGTCTCCAACCAAGGTAAGTCCTTCTCTTAAACACAGTAATTATATAGAAAACTGCTGTAAAACAATCACTTACCTATTTAGGAGTCCATCATATAAGAGTCCGTTATATCTATATAAGTATTGTGTGCAACAATAAGACCTAGTTAGGTTTCCTTCACACCACAGCCAAGTATATCTATACATTTTTAGCATTGTGTCTGCCCTTGCCTCTATAGAACTGTTTGAAGTTTTTACTTCACATCTCCTCAGAACAAATTCTGTAGTTCTGAATAGCTGTTAATGATCACTACTTATGTCTGGATGAACTGTGCTGCCTTTCTTGCACAGCAAAGGCAGCACAATTCATTACATTCAAAAGCAGATACAGATGGCTCCTTCCTCAGTCTCAGCATTTCCAGTCTCCTAACATCTCATACACTTGGCTCTCAATCCTTATTCTGATTAAGGGTCTCCACAATATAAAAACGTATGATGGGAGTGAGCCCTGTGGAATATTTCCAGTATTTTTGGAATATTAATGACCTGTAAAACTAAAGTAAAAAATAAAAATAATAAATTTCCCAAAGTTTCCTACCTCATATTTACACAATGGAAATACAAGTGTAGGAAAAAAGGGAAGAAGCATCAAATTAAATTATATTTAGCATAATTCTGTATATACATTTAGCATAATTCAAAATAAACATCTGCACCCCAAATCATAAAAATGAGACTAACTCAATATTCTCATTTAACCCATTTCAAATGATCTATCTCAAGCCTTAAAGGGATAGTAATGTTTCATAATAAAAGCAGCTCCAATTAATCATCATAGTATTCGGACTTTGGAGAGTGTTATTTCAATTCTGTCAGAGCTGTAGTTCAAGAGTAATTCAATAAATACAAAATATCTATACAGTGCTCAAATCCAATCTTGATAAGTCCATAAAAGTCCACAGAAATAATTCCAATGCTCTAATCCTGTTAACACAAGCTGTGCCTGCTTGCAATGGCTTCCAAGAAACCTGAATACAAAAAGTCAAAAACAGGAGAGCAAAAAAGAGAAATAGATCTAAGAGTAGTATTTATTAAATATAACAAAACTTAAAATCCCACCACCCTTCAGGGTGTACACTCACAAGATTAATTCCATACAAGCGCCTATAGCACATAACAGATCCACCGATCCGGAGACGCTGCTCACAGCACTGCCACAGGCTTCCTCGCGCTTCAGATAGCTGATCCCACACGGATGACGTCACTTCCGGTTTCGTTGCTGCAATGCACCTCAAGCCTCACTCCTGCACTAGAGCCCAACACGTCCTCCAGTCCTCATGGATCTCTGCACCTTCTCAACGATCATTTCGTGGGCAATGCCCACTTTGTCAAGAGATGGTGTATAGCTCTAACCCAACCATAGTTATACCTTTTTTGGCAAAATCATTAACTATATAAAGTATACATAAGTAAAATAAATCAAATATAATCCATTACAATCATAATAACACATGATAAAATAAAACATAATAAAATAAAATAAATATTCTGACTTACATGGATTACAAAAATAAATACTTAAATCCTTATTATCAAATCTCTATAAATTTTTAATCCACAAACCTGAATCCAGGATGGCATGCAGAAAGCTTATTTATCCAATATCTAAAAAAGAAAATATATTTCTTAAAAATATATAAATATAAATATATAAAAAATAATAATAAAAAACATTATTACATTAAAACAAACATTTTTCATTAAGAATAAGCACATCATTATTAAAAACAATACATATCAATTTCTTCATTGATGCCACCCGGTTTCAGTGTCTGCAATTTATGTATCCAATAAGACTCTCTCTGGCAAAGTTTCCTAAAACGGTCACCTCCTCTAATACTCACAGGGATTTGTTCAATCCCAATAATCTGTAAACTCCTAACTTCACCACCCTGACACACCAAAAATTGTCTGGAAACAGTATGTTGAACTGATTTCTTAATAATATTTCTCCTGTGCTCTCTAAAACGGTCCTTTAAACACCGGACTGTTCATCCAACGTATTGTTTGCCGCATCTACAGCTCAAAATATATACAACATAATTAGAGCAACAAGTAATTTTACTCTCAATCTTATAGACCTGTTTATTCAACTCTTTCCCCTGCTGGAATAACCACTATTTTAGGGCTCAAAGGATAAACCCTCCCTCCCTCAGATTCTTCTCTTATAATCACATTCTCCAAACAACCTATCTCCGAATGGAGACTCACTTGACTCTTCTCCGGGTCTACATCACCCTTCTCATCACTGCTGAGAACCTCAAATCTATTATTTTGAGCAATATCCACATCATCAAATTCTTTTGAAACCTCATTTTTCCTCATAAAACCAGACCAAGCAATCTTCTTTCCTAACTTTACTCCTTCTCTTTCTAATTTCCTCTTTTTCCTCTCTGTCACTTTCTTTTCATACTCCATTACTCTTTCATTAATCATCACATCTAAATCATTCACCCAATCTATAACCTATATTAGAGATTCTTCTGATGTCTTGAATAAAATTGATGGGTTACAATGGAAGGATTCATACTTGTGGGTGACATGTGATGTCACAGCTTTGTATAGTAATATTAAGCATCATTTGGGATTATTGGCAGTGAAGTATTTTTTGAATAAGGATGGAGGAATTCCCGTGAGACAAAGGGAATTTTTATTGATGTGTATTGAGTTTATTTTGAATAATAATTATTTTTTGAGAATGAGTTTTATTTGCAGATCTGTGGGACGGCCATGGGAACGAGGTTCGCGCCCAGCTACGCTAACTTATTTATGGGATATTGGGAAGAATCCCAGATTTGGGAATCTGTATGGGGCGTGGACCTTGTTTACTATGGCTGTTTTATAGATGATATTTTATTAATTTGGAGTGGTAGTGAAGACAGACTCATTGAACTTTTGGACTGCATCAATAACTGATATAGGTATTCAGTTTACATATAAGTATAGTAGTAAACAGAATTTTTAGATCTTATATTTTTTATTGATGAAGAGTCCAAGATTCAAAGTAAGACTTTTTATAAACAAGTTGATATAAATTCTTATTTGGATCCCAATAGTGGACATCTTAAAAGATGGATAGATAACATCCCTTATAGTCAGTTTTTAAGGTTGAAACGGAATTGTAGTAGAGGTGCAGACTTTCAGGATCAGGCTAATGACTTAAAGAATCGTTTTTTAGAGAGAGGTTATAAAGAGGATATTGTGATGGGAGCTTATAAGAAAGCACAAGGGAAAGAGAGGGAATTGCTTCTAGTACAGAAGAAAACAAATAAAGGTTTAGATCGATTGCAAGGAATTGGGAAGGGGGAGTAGTAAATCTAAGAGAGGAAAGAAAGATTTTGCTCCTTTTGTTACTAAATATAATGTGGCAGCTAATAAAATAGGGAAGGTTATTATTAAACATTGGGGTGTTTTGAGGTGTGACCCTATTTTAGGAGACAATTTACCTAAAAAAACCCAAGATGGTTTTTAAGAAAGCACGGAATTTGAAAAATATTTTGGCCCCTAGTTTACTTAGAAATGGTGTAAGAAAGGGATCTGTATCGGTTGGGATAAAAGGCTGCTTTCGATGTAAGCACAATAGGTGTGTGACTTGTGAATTTTTGAGGGTAACTGAATTTATATCCAATAAGAATAAACAGGTCTATAAGATTGATAGACCTGTTTGTTTCTCTAATTATGTTGTATATATTTTGAGCTGTAGATGCGGCAAACAATACGTTGGACAAACAGTCCGGTGTTTAAAGGACCGTTTTAGAGAGCACAGGAGAAATATTATTAAGAAATCAGTTCAACATACTGTTTCCAGACACTTTTTGGAGTGTCAGGGTGGTGAAGTTAGGAGTTTAGATTAATATATATAATATATATATGTATTGTTTTTAATGATAATGTGCTTATTCTTAATGAAAAATGTCGTTTTAATGTAATGTTTTTTATTATTATTTTTTATATATTTATATTTATATATTTTTAAGAAACATATTTTCTTTTTTAGATATTGGATAAATAAGCTTTCTGCATGCCATCCTGGATTCAGGTTTGTGGATTTAAAATTTATAGAGATTTGATAATAAGTATTTAAGTATTTATTTATGTAATCCATGTATATTGTCAGAATATTTTATTTTATTATGTTTTATTTTATCATGTGTTATTATGATTGTAATGGATTATATTTGATTTAGTTTACTTATGTATACTTTATATAGTTAATGATTTTGCCAAAAGAGGTATAAATATGGTTGGGTTAGAGCTATAAACCATCTCTTGACAAAGTGGGCATTGCCCACGAAACGATCGTTGAGAAGGTGCAGAGATCCGTGAGGACTGGAGGACGTGTTGGGCTCTAAGTGCAGGAGTGAGGCTTGAGGCGCATTGCAGAGACGAAACCGGAAGTGACGTCATCCGTGTGGGATCGGCTGTCTGAAGCGCGAGGAAGCCTGTGGCAGTGCTGTGAGCAGCGTCTCCGGATCGGTGGATCTGTTATGTGCTATGGGCGCTTGTATGGAATTAATCTTATGAGTGTACACCCTGAAGGGTGGTGGGATTTTAAGTTTTGTTATATTTAATAAATACTATTCTTAGATCTATTTCCCTTTTTTGCTCTCCTGTTTTTGACAGAGTAATTCAATGACAAAGTATCCCCCTCCCGCCCCTTTTACTGATGTAACACTGTTCAGCCAGATCAGAAGGGAGGTGCCCAGGTAGACTGCAGAGAGGGACAATCTTCAATTAAGATAAAGGAAAAACCTGAAAAACTTGTCAATGGGACAGGGCTTTCATTGTTCTCATAGAAGAAGATTGTCCCCTGCTGTTATCTGTCTGGTCTATTGACTGCATTCCGCATCTGAGAAGAGATGGCTTACACTAGGTAAAAGGGGCAGGAGGGGAAACTTTGCTTGTGAATATCTCTCAAACCATAAAGGTTTGAGAAATAAGACTTACATCGTTCATGTTTTCTTAATGACTACAAAATAAAATAGAGAGATAAAATGAAGTATTACTATCCCTTTAATACATTCTGAATGGCTTATATAGGTATACAAGACGCTAATATCGCCCGTATCCAAGATGTCTCCTACCTCCCAACAAAAATGTTCAAACACGTTAATGATGTCTCAGCTAGGAATCCATATGGGGAACCATTACTTGAAGATATAAATACACATATAGCGACAGGTTTTGAGACAGAGACCCAATCCCTGACACAATCGGTCTGCCCAGAGGAGAGGCCAGACTTTTGTGGATTTTGAGTAGATTGTAAAATGTAGTGACTGTCACATTAACCAATACAAGGAGAGTCAGACTCAGGTACAGTAAGTTAAAACCACCTTTATTAATAACTAGTTACAAAGCCCGTATACACGGGCTGATCCAGAGCGGGGAGCTTCGGATGGCTCACAGCCTGTCTGTGCTCCCGGCTCCGTGGCAGCAGCGGGGGCGCTGGGTGACAAAATGTCACCCAGCCGCCTCCACTGCTGCCCCGGAGCCGGGAGCACAGACATGCTGTCAGCCTTCAGCCCATTGTGCGAGTCCCCACTGCGCATGTGCGGTAACGCACTCAGTGAGCGACGCATTCTAGGATTTTAAGTTATAGGATAATAAACATACAGAGGAAGAACCCCCTCGATCCCCAGAACACAGGAGGACGGACAGTAATACAGTCCACTACCCAGGACTGTACAATGAGCCGAAGCCTGCACTACTTGGAGTTGGATAGTGATAGGAATAGAACCTCGCCTATGGCTCTATCAGTCTAGTAGTCAGCAGACCTACCAGGGGTATATGTGCCCATACCACACAGATACTGGAATTTGTGAACAAAGGTAATCGCGAGCAGAGATAGGTCGAGCTACGGTACCAACGAGAGGGTAGTCAGACAAGCCAGGAGTAATGCACAGAGCAGGTAGTCTGCCAGAGTGAACGTCAGTAACTAAGGGGAAACTTAGACAAACCGGGGTCAACATGGAGCGAGTAGGCAGCCAGAGCCACAGATCAGAACTGATGTGGGTAGTCAGACAAGCCTGGGTCATACACGGAGAGAATAGTCAGCCAGAGCCACAGGTCAGAAATGATGTGGGTAGTCAGTGGAGCGAGAAGTCAGCCAGAGTGTAACGGTTTTGTAAGACACTCAGACCAGAGGTTAGAATAAAACAGTTTTATTGAGAGAAACAAGGAACACTGCCCCCTATGGGCTAAAATAGGTAATGACACATAAATGGATATAGATAATGGATGTCTTTGCAAGCACAGTATGGATTAGGAGCAATACTGTCATATACAAAGAAACAGTAGTAGCACAAGGGTTAAAGTCCAATGCAAGTAATCAGTCTCTGTAGTGGTGAGTTTAGACAACGTCCAGTAAATGGTAAGAGCAGCAAGAGACTGTGGTGCGAGGTGTGAAGCACCTTAGCAGTGAGACAGAGCTGAACACTCCAAGGACAGGCGATAAACGAGATACCTAACACTTCTGCAAGAGCTGAATGGAACTACAGCCAAAAGCACCCTACCGGTGCGGTAACGGAGTCACACACACTGCGAGAGCTGAATGGGACCAGAGCCAATAGCACCCTTCTGGTGCGGTAACGGAGTCACGAACACTGCGAGAGCTGAATGGGACCAGAGCCAATAGCACCCTTCCGGTGCGGTAACGGAGTCACAAACACTGCAAGAGCTGAACGGTATCAGCCAATAGCACCACGCGGTGCGAAAACTGCTATCCTGCGCTCGTAAGATGGAAGCACAGTTAACGGAGGCCACAAATGCTCTGCAAGTGTTAACGGACAGGCTCGGTAACGGGGGCAACAAGCTCAGAAAGTGTTAACGGACAGGCTCAGTATCAGAGGCAACAAGCTCAGCAAGTGTAATGGACAGGCTCAGTAACGGAAGCAACAAGCTCTGCAAGTGTTAACGGACAGGCTCAGTATCGGAGGCAGCAAGCTCTGCAAGGGTTAAGGGGATGATCAGTCTGCACTGCACTGTACTCTACAGTTCAAAATGTCACCAAGTGACATAGAATCAGGATCTCACAGGAAACTCTCAGGATGACAGGAACACTGGAATCAGGTCACGGAGCAGGAACGTCAGCCAAGCCGGGTCAATCACGGAGCAGGAACGTCAGCCAAGCCGGGTCAATCACGGAGCAGGAACGAACAAGAAAAGTCAGATGGGCCAAGTTGGTACACAGGAACGCAGGAACACAGCAGGGAAGCACTGGTACAGGAACATCACGAAAGGGCACCTGACAGGTGCCAGAGACCCAGTATATGAAGGCCACACTGGGCGGGCTAAACAAGCTCCACCAATGGGAGTGCACCACAGCAGAGAGTGACAGCGAGATCACGGGAACCGTGATACAGAGCCAGGTCCGAACCGATGTGGGTAGTCATACAAGCCAGGAAGCAGACTTGGATGAGATTCGGAAGCCAGGTACGGTCACAACGAGATCAAACAAGACACAAGGATACTTGCAGGAACACCACATAAGGGCAACTACCCCTAGTCTTAGGGTAGTTTAAATACACTTCCACAAGGCGGGAAGCAATTAGACCAATAGAGTAGAGCCTACAAAAGCAAGTGTCACATCATTGGTGACTCGTACCCGCGCCTGCACTTGTGACCACCAGGAATGCGGAAGTGGCTGGTACCTGCTGCCGGCTGTCCGCAAGATGGAGCGGAGAATAGGAGATCAGGGGGCAGAAGGCAGGAAGACTGCGGAGGTACACTGTGATAGTATCCTCCCTTAACGATCTCTCCCCCACGGGAGAGGGTCAGCTCCAGCAGGGTAGCAGAGTGGAATTCACGGATGAGAGCTGGAGCATGTAAATCCTTCTTGGTAATCCAGGAGCGTTCCTCTGGTCCATAACCCTTCCAATGTACCAGGTATTGCACTTGGTCTCTGACTCTACATGAGTCCAGAATACTTTGCACCTCATACTCTTCATTATCTCCTGCTCTGACAGGCCTAGGACGAACAGAAGCAGATGTGTAACGATTACATATCAAAGGTTTGCATAAAGATACATGAAACACATTGGAAATGTGCATATTGGCCGGAAGTTCAAGGGCATAGGCTACGGGGTTAACTCTATGGAGGACCCGAAAAAGACCTACAAAATGAGGAGCCAGTTTCCTATAAGGCACCTGAAGGTGTAGATTACAGGAAGATAGCCACACTCTCTCTCCCACCTGGAAAACAAGAGCTGGTAATAGTCTACAGTCTGCGTGTCTCTTATACCGTTGCATGGACCTTATCAGGGTTCTCTGCACCTGTACCCAAGTGGAGCGGAGTTCCCTCAAGTGCTCATCCAGTGCTGTAATGTTCTGTGCCTCAAAAGATTCCAGAAAAAGAGAAGGTTGAAACTTGTAATTTATCAAAAATGGGGAAATCTGCAAGGAGGAATTCAAGGCACTACTTTGGGCAAACTCGGCCCACGGTAACAGGTTTGCCCAATTGTCATAATGGTCCGAAATAAAGCAACAGAGGAACTGTTTCAACGCTTGATTAGACCTCTCTGCAGCACTGTTAGACCGAGAGCTGAATACCACAAAAAGACCTCCAAAAACAAGACACAAACTGGCTCCCGTGATCTGAGACCACAACTTTCGGTATAACGTAGAGACGAACTACCTCTCTAGCAAAAAATCTCGCCCAACTCCCTGGAAGAGGGGAGACCCTTAAGAGGTGCAAAGTGAGTCATTTTAGAAAATCAATCTACGATCATAAGGATGACTGTGTAAACCTCCGATACTGGAGGTTCTACCATAAAGTGGACTAAAAAGTGAGACCAAGGATGTTCCCCATTAGGAATGGGTTGGAGGAGACCCACAGGAAGATGTCTGGGAGTTTTGGTCTACGAACATGTGGAATATGCAGCCACAAATGCGGAACAGTCTGCTCTCAGGCTCGGCCACCAAAATAGCCTAGACATGGACCATATGAGTTGGTATCTCCCAATGTGACCTGCTGCCTTCGAGGAATGATATGTCTCTAGTAATCTGGTAAGTAGGGACTCGGGTACAAAAGACCTCCCCCTGGGTTTGTCAACAGGTGCGGAACCCTGAGTGGCCAATATCTCCTCACCCAAAGGAGAGGTAATACTTGTGTGGATAGTGGCCAAGATCCGGTCAGAGGGAATGATAAAAGTAGGTGGACTCTCCTCCCCGGAATCTGCCCCAAACTGCCGGGAAAGGGCATCTGCTTGAATATTCTTAGTACCAGGGAGATAAAAGACCACAAATCTTGACAGGAACAAAGCCCATCTGGCCTGTCATGGAGACAACCTCTTGGTCTCAGACAGATACAGGAGATTCTTGTCAAAATCAGAATTGGAGTGCTCGTCCCCTCCAAAAGATATCGCCATTCTCTAAGGGCAAGAATAATGGCGAGTAGTTTACGATCGCCGTCATACAGGCTGTAGACAACTTCTTGGGAAAAAAAACAGCAAGGCAGTAACGCCTTACTAGGATCCAAGCGCTGGGAAAGAAGAGCACCTACTCCAGGGTAAAGGGTAGGGTGGGATTTGGATGGGACAAGATAGAAGCCATGGTAAATGCGGACTTCAAATTATCAAAGGCTTGAAGGGCACTAGGCGACCAGTCCGAAAGATTCGCCCCCTTCTGAGTCATGTCTGTGAGTGGTTTGTCCACAGTAGAGAAGTTTCATATACACTTCCTGTAGTAGTTTGTGAAACCCAAAAATCTCTGTAAGGGCTTCAGACCAACCAGAAGCGGCCATTGCAAGACTGCAGAAAGCTTTTGTGGGTCCATAGCTAGGCCAGACGAGCAGATAACATACTCCAAGAATGTCACTTGGGATCTATGAAATTCACATTTCTCCAATTTACAAAATAATTTGTTCTCCCTTAAGAGTTGCAAAACCAAAGACACATCAGAATGATGGGCCTCTAAGGTAGGAGAATGGATGAGGATGTCGTCCCAGTAGACCATGACATAACTCTGTAGTAAATCTCTCAAGAAATCATTGATGAATTCCTGGAAGACAACGAGAGCGTTTCAGAAACTAAAAGACATCATTGGAAACCCGTAGTGCCCGCTCTGGGTGTTAAAAGCTGTCTTCCACTCGTGGCCTTCTTTAATTCTTACAAGATTGTAAGCAGCCCTAAGGTCTAACTTAGTAAACACAGTAGAGCCCTTAATACTATCAAACAGCTCTGTAATTAAAGGAATGGGGTAAGGGTTCTTGACCATCAGCTTATTCAGGCCTCTGAAGTCGATCATGGTCTTAGTTCCCCATCTTTTTTCTTTTAAAAATATCCTGCACCCGCTGGTGAGGAAGATTTGCCAATTATTCCCCTAGATAGGGCATCAGCCACATAGTTCTCCATGGCTCAGTTCTCCTCTCCTCTCTCAATGTCTTCAATTGCCAACGGAGTGGAGCGGGGCAGTAGGGGAATAGAATGTTTAGCTGCAAATCCAGAATCGATGAAAAACCCAACCGCCCCCGAATCTAACAGGGCTGGGGTGACAACCAAAGACTCAGCCCAAGATAGGACTACCTCAATGATAGGTTTACCTTGAAGGATCTCTGGGGACAGTGAAACTCCACCCAGGGTCTGTCCCCTGCTTGACCCTAGGTGCGGGCGTCCTGAACAAGAACGCAACAAGTGACCCGACTTCCCACAGTATAAACATAGGCCCTCTCTATACCGGAGAGCCCTCTCCTTCCCTGAAAGGCATGTGAAGCCTAGCTGCATGGGTTCCCCCCTGGCGGAGTCAGAACCAGGAGGCATGGGTGGGTGTACAAAGCTAGGTGCCAAGCGAGACAGAGGCCTGCGCATACGTTTCTTGAACGAAGGTCTCTCTCAGATTCTGGTATCCAGCAGGATGGTGACCTCAATCAGTTCCTCCAGATCACCCATCTCTCAGGGGCTGCCGTCTCATCCTTGATAGTCACATAAGCCTTGGGAGAATGCGGCTGCTAGTGCCTCATTGTTCCACCCTACCTCCGCTGCCAGTGTGCGAAATTCAATCGCATACTTGTCCACCGTACGTGTACCTTGGCAGATGGTCATAAGTTGTTTGGCAGCAGAGGCTGCACTACCTGGAACATCAAAGACCCTTTGAAAAGAGCCCATAAATTCTGCGAAGTTACGGGTTTGTCCGTCTCCCAGAGTGGATTGGCCCATGTCAAAGCCTTGCCCAACAATAGTGAGATCAAGAATCCAACCTTACTTCTTTCATTCGGAAATGCCTGCGGTACCATCTCTAGGAGTATATACAGTTGATTGAGGAACCCACGGTTCCCCCTTGTAGCGTTGAAGTAAAGGAGTGGATCCAGACAATCCTCTGGTCACACAGACCTCAGGAGTAGCAAGAGCAGCCGGTGGCCACCGGTTGCCAAGTAAAGTGATCCAGGTGAGCAGTATGATTTAACAGTGTCTGCATTGCCAAAGATAACTGATCAGTGCATTGATCCTGCAAGTCCATCCTGGTCAAAATACACGGAGTAGGTGGATTACTTATACGTTCAGTACTCATGGCCCTTATGTACTGTCACGGTAACCAATAGAAAGAGAGTCAGACACAGGTACAGTAAGTTAAAAGCACCTTTATTAATAATAATAAACATAACGAGGAAGAACCCCCACGATCCACAGAACACAGGAGGACGCACAGTAAAACAGTCCACTATCAAGGGCTGTACACTGAGCCGAAGCCTGCACTACTCGGAGCTGGATAGAGATAGGAATAGAACCTCATCTATGGCTCTATCAGTCTGGTAGTCAGCAGACCTACCAGGGGTATATGTGCCCATACCACACAGATACAGGAATGTGTGAACAAAGGTAATCGCGAGTAGAGTTAGCTCGAGCTACAGTACCAATGAGAGGGTAGTCAGACAAGCCAGGAGTAATGCACAGAGCAGGTAGTCTGCCAGAGTCAACATCAGTAACTAAGGGGAAACTTAGACAAACCGAGGTCAACATGGAGCGAGTAGGCAGCCAGAGCCACAGGTCAGAACCAATGTGGGTTGTCAGACAAGCTGGGAAACAGACACGAAGGCTATTCGGAAGCCAGGCACGATCACGGTCTTAGGTTAGTTTAAATACACCTCCACAAGGTGGGAAGCAATTTGGCCAATAGAGTAGAGCCTACAAATGCAAGCGTGTCACTGGAGACTCGTACGCACGCCTGCACGCGTGACCACCAGGAATGCAGAAGCAGCCGGTACCTGCTGCCGGCTGTCCGCAAGATGGAGCAGAGGATAGGAGAACAGGGGGAAGAAGGCAGGAAGACTGCTGAGGTACACTGTGATACCACCCTGGGCTCATCAATCCACAAGAACCTGGCCTCATCTTGAGATATCAAATCCTCTGATCTAATAGTTGTTTATACTCTTATGACGGTCCATAGGATCATTCTCAAGTTCCACATAGAAATTTCTATCTGATAATAAATTGTTTGCCTCCTTCATATAATCCATGTAATCCTGAAAAAACAACCCCCATCTTTATCGGCTTGCCGAATGGCTAAATTATTATTCCTTTTCAAATCCCTCAGGGCAATATGTTCAAATTTGGACAAATTGTCCCATTTACTTTTAAAATCTGACTGTTGGATCTCTTTTCTGTTGAAACAGAGTCAAATTAGACCCATTTGTGCTTCTAAGCAAAAACCTGATTAATTCTCAAATTAGTATTAAACTTCAGTTTTTGTAATTCATCTGTTCCCATATTACCCATTTCATTAATATTTCCAGAAATCTCCTAAATATGCCTGTAAAGATTAAACTCGTTTGCCTAGATATAATGTTGTAATTCTGTAAGCTACAGATGCTTTATGGTATGGGAGAAAAATCTCAACTATATTTTATTGGCTCTAAAGGAGTTAATCCCTTATTTTTCCTTGGATAATTTTTTTGAACTTCTGAAAGACCCGTAGAATAGGGGAATCCTTCTGGCTAACCATTCTGTAAGGAAGAGGGATTTAAATAACCGTAAATGCAAGTAGTAAGGATGCTTCATGATTGCTTGATAAAGCACAGTGAGAGATGCGTAACGCATTGCAGAAGTTGTTCACGTTGCAAGTTGTACGTTTCCCGGCAGGGTGTTTAGCTTTGGACTACAATTGCATTGTCAGCTATTCATGTAAGTGACTGGTTGATTTGTCTGCATTATACATAAGTACATATGTACTTATATTTTTTTAGTTGTATTTTATTTTACATTTTTAATTTATTTCATCTCCTTTAAGATCAGGATAGCTGTGACTCCTTAGCGCTGCGGTTGCAGTCTGTGCGCTGTGTTTGGTTTGAGCCGTCTTTGGATGTTTAAACAAGAACTCCACGGACTATAGGAGGGGAGGCATGTCTGAGCTGGGGTTGGGCTGGAGAAATAGGTGTGTGGCCTTTTAAAAGTTATTTAGAGTGGGTATGAGGAGGTGATATAAGGGGGCGCTCACTTCCTGCTTTTGTGGTAGAACAGCTGGAGCGGAGAAGGAGCAGTTCGAGGATTTGGTGTCTGTAATTGTCATGACTGACCCATTATTAGAAGAGGTTCGGGAGCTTTTGGAGTCTGGAGGAGGTTCATGGTTGCGAGAGCAACTTTCTCGTCGGAGAGAGGAGGCTGAAATGCGTGACGAGGTGGTTCGGCCTATGCGTAGCGCTGGGCTCATCAACCTTCAAGAGTGAGTCCTACCCGCTCTCCGTTGAGGCAGAGGAGTGTTAGCCCAAGGCTTCAGGGATCGAGGAGCATTTCTGTGAGGGGAATTAGCGTCGATAGAAGAATAGGAAGGGCATCATTGAGGATCAGTTTGACCGGACAGCGTGAGGCGTCCTCCTCTGAGGTATCTCGTTCCCAACGGACGGAAGTACGAAGGCGGGAGTCTTCTGATGACAGGGGATGCGGAGCTGGTGCCTCCAACCGGGATTTGACACAGGTGACAATACGCACTGTGTTTTTTGCTTTGGTCCTAATTTTTCCTTTTACGTTTGCATTTAACTCCCCCCTCTCCCTCACACCCTATTTATTTTTACCTTACTTTCCTAAATAAACGAACCCTTCCTCCAACCCCCTCCCCCCCCCTTTTTCGTATATTTTATTTAATATGGTTTGGTCCTTACTATTGTGATTAATTTATTGGGCCTTATTTCTCCCTGGGAGTTTGGTACCCGGTTAAATCATGCTGTTGTAATGACACAGCAATTGGAGGGAGAATAAGTGGTGGTATGAGGTATTGTGTGTCGAATATGACACAGAATGGAATAGTTCATAAAACATGGAGGAGTCTCTGTGGGGAGACTGGTTATTATGGTTATTTTTCTTTATTGCTTTTCAGGTGGATCCGGTTGCGGAGTCGGCAGGAACATCCAGTATGGGGCACGCGGATGTGGAGCCGGTGCTGGAAGTAGTGCTGGTGTACAGTCCGTGCCGATGGCACCTTTGTCGAGGGCAGGTATGGGACTTTCCAGCATGATGGGATCAGTGGGATCCGGGGGAGCTGATGCAGTGGGGACTTTACAGCAAGTATTGGGGGCCTGGCAGGATAGGGCACTAAGTGGTAAGGAAGGGTTGGCACCTTCAGGGAGCGCAATGGGGGTAGCAGGGTTTGGAGCTGGTTGGATTCAGAGTGGGGGGGGTTAACTCAAGTACTCCTTTGGGAGGGGCTGGTCTATTGCCAAATTGGGGTATTGGGACAGGGGTTCAACATCAAGGGCTTGGTTTACCCAACTTAATGAATCAGGGGAATGTGCAGCAGGGGGCTCCCACCAATCTGGCCCGTGGTTATTTGTCAGGTGGTGGTGATCAGTCTCTTGCTGGACAGGTATTGGGTACAGGGGTTTTGCAAAATCCTATTGTGCTTAGAACTCCTGGGGGGTCGGGTATGGCCTCTGCAGGATCAATATCTGGTTTAAGCGCTGGTGACGCTAATTTACAAGGCTCCAATGTTGGGGGTGTGGCGCTTAACGTGTCACATGTGAGTGGAGTGCCTACAGTGGCATTTGGAGCAGCATATATGTGTTGGTCTGGTCCTTTGGGTATTCATTTAAAGAATGATGTAAAGGAAAAAATTTGGAAAAATGAATTTGTGGAAATTTATTCTCTCCTTCCATTGGATGAAGCCCCTCCAGATAAGGAGGAGAGGGATGTGGGAAAAAAAGGAAGAGAGGGAAAGGCGTCGCTACAGAAAAATTCCAAAGGTGTTTGGAAACTGGATACGGGCGCTCTCAATACTGGCCAGTGTAATTGGGGAAAAGTTTTCAGCAAAATGTTCATCTTTGTTTTGTTATCAGGATACCATTTGGAACGCTTGCAGGACTTATGGCGGTCTGGCATGGTGGCATTATGATGAGCAATTTCAACAGAGGTTGACAGTACGGCCGTCGATGTCTTGGGACCAATTAGACATCGGGCTATGGTTGTCACTTATGACTCGCCCAGCTGGTTCCCCAGTGGGGTTTCAGTCCAGCGCTGGGGGGTTGGGACTCCCCACAACCAAAACAACGGCAGGAAAAAAGATGGGGTTCTGTTGGCAGTACAACGAGGGTCAATGTAAGTGGGGGGGCTAGTGTAAGTTCAAGCACGAGTGTTCCGGATGTTCAGGTTCCCATCCCCTTAACAGATGCTTTAAAAAGCAGAAGTTGGGTGAAAAAGGGGGGTCTGTTGGGAGTAAAGGGGGTGACCCCGGTGTCCGAAGACAAGATGCGCCCATGGTTAAGGGCATATAAGGATAAGGAAGCAGCTAGGATTTTGGAAGAGGGTTTTGAGTTTGGGTTCCGCATTCCAGAGCAAGAAGGTTTTGGGGTATCTGATGCGGCTAACTTACGTTTGGCTATTTGTAATCAGGGAGTTCTTTGGGACAAAGTGAATATTGAGGTATCTTTGGGCCGAATGGCAGGTCCTTTTTCTGAACCGCCTCTTCCGGGACTTCGGGTATCACCTTTGGGTGCAGTTCCTAATTCAGAGCCGGGTAAATTCCGACTTATTCATCATCTGTCGTTTCCCTGTTAATGATGCCATAGATCTGGCTCTGTGTAGTGTTTCTACGTCATTTGATAGGGCCGTGGAGCTGGCTGTTAAAGCGGGTCGGGGGGCTTTGTTCGCTAAAGTTGATATTGAGTCGGCCTTTCGCCTTCTTCTGGTACACCCTGAGAGTCATCATCTTTTGGGCTGTAAGATTGGAAATGATTACTATGTCGACCTATGCCTTCCCATGGGTTGTTTAATTTCATGCTCGCTTTTTGAGCGCTTTAGCACGTTTTTGGAGTGGGTAGTGCGTAGGGAGTCTGGTTTTTCATCCATTTTACATTATTTGGACGATTTTTTGTGTGTGGGTCCCGGAGGTAAGGATGTTTGTAGACAGCTGCTGATCACCCTTCAACAGGTTTGCTTGAATTTTGGGGTACCATTATCGGCAGAAAAGACTGAAGGCCCTACAACATGCTTGCGTTTCTTGGGTCTTGAGAGTGATTCAGTGGCCATGGAATGTAGGCTACCTCGTGATAAATTGGAAGCATTGCAAGCTGAAGTGGTGGCTTGTAGGATGGCCAAAAAAGTGACTCTTCGAGCTCTTCAATCTTTGCTGGGAAAATTTAATTTTGCTTGTACAATAATGCCAATGGGAATGGTTTTTAATAGGCGTCTTGCCCAAGCCACTGGGGGGGGGGGGGGGTTTCGTCCTCATCATCATATTCGATTGTCATCTGATATGCGGGATGACTTGGGGGTTTGGGAAATGTTTTTGGCAGATTATAATGGGAGGTCGTATTGGCAAGGATTGGGTAGAACTAATGAGGATTTTGAGTTGTATACAGATGCATCTGGGTCTATGGGTTTTGGGGCTTTGTTTGGAGTTGATTAGTGTGCAGAGAGGTGGCCTGTGGCCTGGGAAAATAAGGGTCTTACTAAGAATATATTGTTTTTGGAGTTGTTTCCTTTAGTTGTTGCGGTTACACTGTGGGGGGAAAATTTGAGAGATAGTAAGGTATTATTTAATTCAGATAACATGGGAGTGGTTCAGGCTGTAAATACTCTCACTGCTTCTTCTCCTCCTGTATTGTCATTGCGCCGCTATTTTGTGTTAATGTGTTTGAGACTGAATGTTACCTTTAGGGCACGACATGTGCCTGGTGTGTTGAATGTGGCTGCTGATGCGTTGTCTCGTTTTCAGGAAACAGCGTTTCGGAAGGCCTGTCCGGGGGCGAAGGCCACGGGCACGCCTTGCCCATCTTTCCTGTGGGACCTTGGCGGAATGCAGTGGCAGACTGGGTGAAGAATTCTGTGTCGCCGGCCACTTGGGCACGGTATTCAGCAGTTTGGAGTGATTGGTTTGGGATGGAGAATATGGTTGGGAGTTTGA
Source organism: Rhinophrynus dorsalis (assembly GCA_037306005.1). Taxonomy (NCBI): domain Eukaryota; kingdom Metazoa; phylum Chordata; class Amphibia; order Anura; family Rhinophrynidae; genus Rhinophrynus; species Rhinophrynus dorsalis. The sequence continues at coordinate 318,173 of JBBDGT010000438.1, read as the reverse complement.
ATGGTGATTTAGAAAGGAGGGATGGCATGTTGTGGCTGATATGGGAATGGTTTTCTACAGGAATTTCACCTTCGTCGATTTCAGGTAAAGTGTCGGGTTTATCTTTTGGTTTTAAATTAAGGGGATGGAGGGATCTAACCAAAGATTTTGTGGTAAAACAGGCACTCAAGGGATTACGTCGTGGTAAGAACTCATTAGATTCAAGACGTCCAGTATCATTTCAGTTATTGGAAAAGTTGTTGGGTGTATTGGAAAGGGTTCGGATCCTTATGAAGTTATTCTTTTTGGTGCGGCCTTTTCTTTAGCGTTTTTTGGGGCATTGCGTATAGGAGAGTTGGTGAGTTCATCAAAGGGCTGCCCAGGGGGTATATTGTTTGGAGATGTTCGTTTGGGAAAGGACTCCTTGGAATTTCATATTAGGTGTTCAAAAACTGATTCTTTGGGGGTAGGGTCGTGGGTTACTCTTTTTTTCTATTCCAGGTTCGTTGTCATGCCCGGTTCATTGTATCCGACGGTATTTAGAGATTAGACCGTATTTGAGTGAATCATTGTTAGTTCATAGAGACGGTGTAGTTTTGACCAGGTTTCAGTTTTTGTCAGTGTTTAAACCTTGTCTTTCAGTTCTTCGGGTTCCAGTTGGAGATTTTGGGGGACATTAATTTAGAATAGGTGCGGCTACGGAGGCGTCTAGGTTAGGGTTGGGATCCGAAATCATTAGGCGTATTGGGCGTTGGGATTCTCGACGGTTTATGTCATATGTTATGCCTCATAGAGTTTTAGGGATTTAACCCTTTGAGTGCCAAGTGGGTACATTGTACGAGTTTGGACAGCTGTACCCGCTGTGCCAAGCTCGTACGATGTACCCACTAAAATGCGGTCACTGCATGAGCCGGTATAACCGGCATGCAGTGGCCGCATTTAAAAAAAAAAAAACCTGGGCAATCGTGGGGGGACATGAGGATCACTCCTCATGTCCCCCCTGTTATTGATCTCACAGCCGATCGCGCTGGGAGATCAATAAAAGAAGAGGAGAAGCGCAGCAGAAGCGCAGCTTCTCCTCTTCCTTCTCTCCTACCCGAACTTCCGGGTAGGAGTGGGCGGGACCGGGGGAAGCCTCCCAACGTCATCAGTGACATGTCACTGATGACGTTGGGGAAGTTTCCCCAGTCCCATTCACTCCTACCGGTGGTAGGAGTGAAAGGCAGGAGAGCTTTTGCTCTCCTGCAAGTCGCCTTATTGATCTCCCAGCCGATGGCTGGGAGATCAATAACTGGGGGGACACCAGGAGGGGTCCTGATGTCCCCCACGAGGTCTGAGTAATTAAAAAAAAAATAAAATAAAATAAAAAAACGCTAAGTAGCCCTGTGAGTGCTGCAGGGGTCCCCAGCACATTGCTTTGCAATGTGCTGGAGACCCTTGTAGCACTCACAGGGTCATTTTTTGGGGGTTTGTTTATTTTTTTTTTGAAAGACCTCATTGGGGGGATCAGGGGGAATCCTGATGCCCCTCAATGAGGTCTATTATTAAAAAAAAAAAAAAAATAAAAAAAATTTAACCCTGTGTGTGCCACAGGGGGGGTCCAATGCACCCCCCCCTCCTGTGGCACACACAGGGCTTCTATCATTACTTTGTTACTAGAGATTGTTGGGGGGCCATCAGGATTGGTCCTGATGGCCCCCCAACAAGCTCTGATTACAAAGTAATAATTAAAAAAAAAAATTAACCCTCTGAGTGCCAGAAGGGTCCAATGCATTGCTTTGCAATGCCCTGGAGACCCATGTGGCACTCACAGGGACATTTATTTTGATTCCTTTTATTTTTTTTTTTTTTTAAGACCTCATTGGGGGAATCAGAGGGGTCCTGATACCCACCAATGAGGTCCATAATAAAAAAAAAAATGTAAAGAAAAAAAAATTAACCCTGTGTGTGCCACAAGGGGGGCCAATGCAGCCCCCCTTCTGCGGCACACACAGGGCATTTATCATTACTTCGTTATCAGAGATTGTTGGGGGGCCATCATGATTGGTCCTGATGGCCCCCCAACAAGCTCTGATTACAAAGTAATGATTAAAAAAAAATTAACCCTCTGAGTGCCACAAGGATCCAGTGCATTGCTTTGCAATGCGCTGCAGACCCCTGTGGCACTCACAGGGTCACTCTGTTTGTGGACATATATATTTTTTTTACTAAGACCTCATTGGGGAGGGATCAGGGGGTCCTGATGCCCCTCAATGAGGTATATAATAAAAAAAAATTAAATCAAAAATTAACCATGTGTGTGCCACTGGGAGGGGGGGTTCAATGCAGACCCCCTTCCTCTGGTACACACAGGACTTTTTATCATTACTTTGTGATCAGAGCTTGTTTGGTGGCCATCTGAATACAAAGTAACGATAAAAAAAATTTAACCCTTTGTGTGCTGGACACCCCTGTGGCACATAAAGGATTTTTTCCCCCTTTATTTTTTATTTAGACCTCATTGTATGGGTTCTGATGCCCCCAACGAGGTCTACACAAAAATATTGGGGGAAAAAGCCCCCAAAAATGCACGTGCAACAGGAAGGGGGTCCAACGCAGTGCTTTGTATGAGGGGACATACAGTGCACAATGGTAGTCAGAGATCTCCCATACACACTATCAGACACTGCCCCACCATCACCACCATCCTTGCTCCTCTGCTCATACCCACACACACTGCCTAATCCCTCACCCTCTCACACATTTTGTTAGACTTGTAGTCACAGGTCCGCACATACACCGGCTGACGTCCTAGCTTCTTTCATCTGTTAGCCATAAAATCACACATACACTGTTTGCTTTCCCATTTCTGTTTCACTGGTAGCTACGCTCTTGTAGCGTAAATTGGTATGTGAACCCAGAGCAGTGGGGTACCATTTTTTTTTGGCTGGCAAGAAGTCCTCCTAGGAAATCCCACGCCATTGAACCATTTTAGTATCTTTGAAGTGACTGATGTGTAAAACAAATGTTTGTTTTTCTTTCCTGTAGCACCACATTCTGGAAATAGTTGTTCCAAATAACTTAGGGGTACAAAGGCAAGTGACCCCTCATTAGATGCGGCAGGTTGTCTTCTTTCCAAAATTATATGGTTTATCTACCTTTTCTTCAATTCTGAAGGTGTTATAGCCATTTTTATACAGGCAAGTCAGGTTTGAGAAAATGTTAGAAACATCAGAGGTTGTAGTAGGTGTAGTTTTCTACTTCTAGCACCCCCTAAGGTAGTTCAACTCATATCAATGGGGTGTCGTTTGACTCCTAAGAGCACTAGCAAACAAATGCAGCTGAAAATTCCATGGTTTTCACAGAGCTCCATACATTTAAAGGGGCAGAAATGTAAAAAAAAGCATTTTTTTTCATTAGCGCCACCTCCTGGAAGCATTTGTGCATACCAGCCTTTGGGTAAGAAGACAAGTGACCCCTCATTAGATGCGGCAGGTTGTTTTCTTTTCAAAATGGCATTGTTTCTCTACCTTTCCTGCATATCTATTATGGTTATAACCATTTTAGTGCAAGCAGATAATTTAAAAAACAAAAGTGTCAGGTTTACGTTCGTGTTCCTAGCACCCACATATTGTATGTTAACCCACACAAATGGGCTACCATTTTTCTCATGATGGTAGCAAGTACTGAATACAGCAGGAAATGTTATGGTTTTCAAAGATTTTAGTATCTTTGAAGTGGTGGAAATGTAAAAAAACCTGTATTTATTCCCATAGCGCAACCTTTTGGAAATATTTGTGCACTTCAGCCCAGGGGGTAGAAAGGCAAGTGACCCCTCATTTGATGCGGGAGAATGTCTACTTTCCAAAATGGTATACCTTTTATACCTTTCCTTCATGTCTCTAACAGTTATGGACATTTTAGTACAAGCAGCCATTTTCGAAGAAGCAAACAGGTAGGTGTAGTTATGTGCTTCTGGCACCCCTAAGGTAGGTCGACTCATTCCAGTGGGGTGTCATTTTTCTCCTAAGAGCACTAGCTAATGAATACAGTTGGAAATACCATGGTTTGCACACATTTCAGTACATTTGAAGGGGCAGAAATGTAAGAAAATGCCTTTTTTTTTTCATTAGCGCCACCTTCTGGAGGCATTTGTGCACTCCAGGCTTGGGGTAACAAGGCAAGTCACCCATCATTAGATGCGGCAGGGTGTCTTCTTTTCAAAATGGTATGGTTTGTGTACCCTTTCTTCACTTCTGTAGTTGTTATAACCATTTGTGTACAGACAAGTAATGTTTGAGAAAATGTTAGAAAAATTTGAAGTTGTAGTGGGTGTCGTTTTGCACTTCTAGCACCCCCTGAGGTAGTTAAACTCATACCAATGGGGTGTCATTTTTCTCCTAAGAGCACTAGCTAATGAATACAGTTGGAAATACCATGGTTTGCACACATTTCAGTACATTTGAAGGGGCAGAAAAGTAAGAAAATGCCTTTTTTTTTCATTAGCGCCACCTTCTGGAGACATTTGTGCACTCCAGGCTTGGGGTAACAAGGCAAGTCACCCATCATTAGATGCGGCAGGGTGTCTTCTTTTCAAAATGGTATGGTTTGTGTACCCTTTCTTCACTTCTGTATTTGTTATAACCATTTTTGTACAGACAGGTAATGTTTGAGAAAATGTTAGAAAAATTAGAGGTTGCAATAGGTGTAGTTTTGTACTTGTAGCGCCCCCTGAGGTAGGTGAACTCATACCAATGGGGTGTTATTTTTCTCCTAAGAGCACTAGCTAATGAATACAGTTGGAAATGCCATGGTTTTCACACATTTTAGTTCATTTGAAGGGGCAGAAATGTAAGAAAATGCCTTTTTTTTTTCATTAGCGCCATCTTCTGGAGGCATTTGTGCACACCAGGCTTGGGGTAACAAGGAAAATCACCCCTCATTAGATGCAGCAGGTTGTCTACTTTCCAGAAATATATAGTTTTCTATAGTTATTCCACTGTTTTAGGGTAGTTTTACCACAAAAACCCTAGAATGCGCATATTAGTTTATAAAGTTGAAAATGTCATTTTGCGCTGCTGGTGATTAGGGCTCTACGCTAGCCATGGACGTAGGTAAAACTATACAAATTTGGTATTTTTTTTACTCGGGGGACTCGAGGCTTTTTCAAATAATTGAAACTTTTTCAATCAAGGTAAATGTTTTTGATACATAGTATGTGATTTTAGCAAAATGAGTAAATTTTCACTTTTTTTTGTCATTATGACATCATAGCTTTTTGCACGATGTAAAATTCTCTTCATGTAAGGTATCACAAGAAAGCTCAATTCGTTCTGAAAAAAACAATATATAGTTTTCCATATGTAACTAAAAATCCCCAGAGGAAATCAAGCCTAAACGGAAGGATAGCAAAAATGTTGAAAAAGTGTCTGGCCTGCAGGGTTCAGAAAATGGCCCGAGCCTCTGGCACTGAAGGGGTTAAAGAGTTGGGGGGTCTTGTACTATTTAGTTCGTTTGTTTTCTTTACAGGTGCAGCATCCAGGGAACTATGAATAATTGGACATTCGTTCGTCTTCTGGGCCAGTCGGCGGGCTGAGGTTCGGGAGAGTGGACTCCAAATGAATATTCTGTTATCTGCAGGCCGGGTTGTATGGCACGGGTATAGGGGGGGGATGTGTTGGCCCCAGTTGGTTCCGGAGGTCCTTCGGTTGGTACGGGCCGGGTGGTAGTCCCGCTGGTTTTGCTGGTGCACTTAGGGGGTAATGATCTAGGATATATTCCTGGATGGGAGCTTAAGGAAGCTATGAGGGAGGACTTTCGGAAGCTGTCTCAGCATTTTCCAGGGACAAAGATAATTTGGTCGGAAATTCTCCCTCGAAGATGCTGGATGGGAGCGAGGAATTGTTGGGCTTTAGACAAGAGCCGGATCAAATTGAATAGGAGGATCTCGAAATTTGTAGTCGAGATTGGTGGTCTGGCAATCAGACATAGGGTGTTCGAGGATCCTTCTGTCAATTTGATTCGAAATGATGGTATTCACCCTAATGATTTGGGTTTAGACTTTTTTAACTTAGACCTTGCTGAGGCTTTGGAGGAGGCCGTAGCTTTATGAGGGGGTGGGACTAACTTGTAGGTTAACTCATTAGTCCCTTGTGGTGGATTGGGCCCTTGCCAATGTATAGAGTTGTAGTAAGATGGGGGAGGTTACGGGAGATGGTAGGCCAGCGGCCTATGTCTAAGGACACCCGGACTTGGTCGCGGGTTAGATGCCGGCCTCATTGAGTTGCATTGACCAGCTAATGAGGTGCAGTTAAGGAGAAAAAGCTGGGGGTTTTGGAGTCTTAGGCTCAAAGGTGTATAGGCTGGGTTAGCCTATAAGAGATGGACATTGGCAAGGGCTCAAAGTTGGAGGAAAAGAAATGATAGGATATTAAGTGTCAATTTGGATGTTTTTTGTGATAATAAAGCTGCGGCCTATTTCAAAATCCATAAAAGGTGTGTTGTGTATTTCTTGGACCTATACCCCATGCTCAGGACATGGCTTACGGAGCAAACCTTTGTAGCACTGTAAATTTAATTTGTTATATTGCATCTGCTGCGGCTTAGTGCTCTTCAGTGCAAAGCTAGCTGCAGCTCTTGCTCCAAGTCACAGCTATCTATTTCTGTTTGGGTTAGAACGGGTTACAGTTTAGAGTCCATTGTTGTATAATGGCATTTGGAGTTTATCTAGGAGCCGTGCCCACTCTAACCCATTCTTAACTGGATAGTTACAATCCTGATACCATTTTTGCACAGTACTGTAGTGTCATACAGATTAATGGATAATATTTCTGTGTGGGATAGTTATAATATAAACTACTGTTTGGCAGTGCATAAGGATTTTGAAGTGATATATGTGTGTATTAAATTAATGGTTTAACTAAGAATTTGTATTGGAGATCAATTTCTCCATTTTATATGTCTACCAATTAGTATTTGTACTTCAATAAATTTAATTTTTTCTATCTAAAGCTTTTAGCATTATTATATATTATTTTGATTTTTCAGTGGTTATATAATTTTTTTTTTAATTTTTTTTTTTACATTTGGTCCTTCCCTTCATAGCCTTCCTGATATAAGATTGAGATACTGTGTATATATTTTATTTATGTTACAGGGCTGTGTGCATTAAAGTATATTTAACGGTTTCTGTAAGACCTAAGGATTTACACATAAACTTTATTAAAACATCATTTTTGTCAGTATTAAATGAGATGGTTTCCTCGAAGGCTTCACCCTCTTCCTTAGAGGAATAAACTGAATCTAAATCCTGGATACTTAAAATATCTTCTGGAGTTCCTGGATGAACTGAAGTACCCTCATCTGGGCTATCAACACTGGGTCTTTTCTTAGGAACTGCAGACTGTTGCATGGATTTAAAAGTCTCCATCATGGATGACTTTATCCAAGATAAAAAAAAAAAAAAAAAAAAAAATCTTTGAAATGTTAAGGGATGTCTTGCCCTGCTCCCTGTCTGAGGCATTCAGCAGAGTTTAGTGATATCGGTGGGAGAAAGTTTTCTGTCACATGCCGCCCAATTTTTTACTTTCTGACCCTTCTCTTCCTCAGAAGTATTAGCCTTTTCTTTCCCCACAGGTTTAGAAGCATTAGACTTTGCACATTCAATATAATGGCACTTAAAAATAAAATTTTTACTCACAGACTTGATCCGGATGTCTTCCCCCATGGCACTCTTATATCTGATAGAATTACAGTGTGAATTTCATTGCACCATCTTCTGCCACCTCCTGAGAGAGAGGTTAGATATGGGCATGGATCTAGGCCCTGCCTAAGAGCAAGGTGGCCAACCCGGGTGGAGATCAGACTGAGGGAATGGCAGCATGATTCCAACCTCATGACCACGGTTGGTGGGGTTGGGGAAGGGAACAGACACAGAATGGAGAAGACTCTTTCCTAGGGACAGCATCAAGATGTAGCCAAAGAGGTAAGACAGGCAAAGAGGTAAAAATGTAATATGCAACAAGGTAAAGAGTGATGGGAAAGTTCCTTTCTGTCCTCCAGCTTGTAGGACCAACAAATAACCGAGGATAAGCGAACAAAGGGGAGACTTTAGAGAGTCTGGTTGGTCCTACCAGCTGGGGATGGCGACAATGCCCCATTCTACTGGCATAGAGTGGACGCAGAAAAAATCTAAATCAAATCAATATTTGGTGTGCCCTCCATTTGCCTTCAAAACAGCATACATTTTTCTAGGTACACTTGCACACAGTTTTTTAAGAAACTTAACAGGTATGTTGTTACAAACATCATGGAGAACTAGCCACAGTTGTTCTGTGGATCTAGGCAGTCTCAGTTGCTTCTTGCTCTTCATGTAATCCCAGACAGACTCGATGATGTTGAGATCAGGTCTCTGTGGGGTCCATACCATCACTTCCAGGACTCCTTGTTCTTTACACTGAAGATAGTTCTTAATGGCTTCGACTGTATGTTTGGGGTCGTTGTCATGCTGTAGAATTAATTTGGGGCCAATCTGATGCCTCCCTGATGGTATTGCAAGATGGAAAAGTATCTGCCATTAATTCTGACCAAATCCCCTACTCCATTTGCAGAAATACAGACCATAACATGCAAGGAACCTCCACGGTGCTTCACTGCTGTCTGTAGGCACTCATTCTTGTACCGCTCTCCAGACCTTCGGTGAAAAAACTGCCTTCTGTTACAGCCAAATATTTCAGATTTTGACTCATCAGTCCAGAGCACCTACTGCCATTTTTCTGCATCCCAGTTCCTGTGTTTTTGTGCATAGTTGAGTTGCTTGGCCTTGCCTCCATGTCGTAAGTATGACTTTTTGGCCGCAAGTCTTCGATGACCAGACTTCTCCAGACAGTAGATGGGTATACCAGAGTCCCACTGCCAATTCTGAGCTGATGGCACTGCTGGACATCTTCTGATTGTGAAGGGAAGCAAGCATGATGCGTCTCATCTGCTGTACTAAATTTCCTTGGCTGACCACTGCGTCTACGGTCCTCAACTCTGCATGTTTCTTTGTGCTTCGACAGCACATCTGGAAACCCGTCTGCCTTGGAGAGACCTTGCAGTATAACTAACTTGTATATTGTTGCCGTGCTCAGTCTTACCATGACGTATGACTTTTGACATTAAACAATCTTCAGCAACCTCGCCTTGTTAGCAGAGTTTGGCTATTCCTCACCCAGTTTTATTCCTTCTACACAGCTATTTCATTTAATGATTTTTGCTTCAACCCACATATCAAATTGATTATCATTATCACATGTTTAGTATAATTGTTTAATCATACATGCCTAAAAAATCCCTGATTTTGTGTAAGTGAACCTCAAAGAATTAATGCTGTTTTGAAAGCAAAGGGTGGTCACACCAAATATGGATTTGATTTAGATTTTACTTCTGTTCACTCACTATGCATTTTGTTAATTAATAACTCTAAACTATTTTTTGTCTATTTTTTTTTTAAAGTATTCTTAGTTTACAGCATTTTTTTCTACATTAGCCTTTTGCACAGTACTGCATTTTTTAGCCCATCGAAGTTCCAGATGTATGTTGATAATGTCTTTTCAAATTTGGAAAAAATTGTAACCGATAAAAGCAGAGTCATGAAGAATTCTTCAGTGGATCTCTTGTCATCAGGTGCTTTAAATTAGGGCTTGCCTTACTGCTTCCATTCTACCAAAGGTTGGGATGACAGTGTGCATCTTTACAATGTGTTACTATTAATAATTCAGATGGAATCTGGTCCAAGGCTTTCAATTTTAATAAGAAATCAGTGGTGTCCCTGATTTATGATTTTGTAGTCTGGACCAGTGGTTGAATATAGTGATTGTAATCAAGATTCAGTGGCTACCACAACTGGTCTCTTAGGGTCCTAATGCAATTTGGGGATGGTGAATAGTTAAGATACACCAGATGATCCGTGGATGGGAAACCCAATGGTGTTGGTGTCAATTAAACCTGCCATGTATGCTTGTTTCAATAATTATTTATTATTTTTTTTCCATTAAAGACCTGGGAGTGCTGATTGCTCTGGACATGATGGATGAATTTTCATTTTACACTCAGGGATTTGAGCCAGCTGTCACAAGTGCATCCTACTTTTTTTTTTTTTTTTTTCTCCTATCATAATTTTTATATAGGGGAAAGGGAAAGATATTTCACTATGTAGTTGTTCATTATGCTACAGAAGGAAAATAAGACAATAATTTAGTAAGGGGCAGATATTATTGAGATTGGGAGTGTTTTAAAGGGATAGTAATATCCTGAATGTGTTTTTCTAATTATCACTGCTTAAAAAGTGGAGTTTAACTTAAAAAAAAAATCTCTCTCAAACACCATTGGGGTTTGAGAGATATCTTTATTCAAATTTTGACATCTCCTGCTGTCAGCTGTAAAGCTGATAGCAGGAGATCCATGTTAGCCAACACGGAAGCGCTGCAGCAGAGCCGGAATCGCTTTTTTTAAACAGAATGACTGCATTGCAATGATCTACTAAGGGTGCTTGCAAACCAGGCACACTTGGTAGATCATTGAAATGCAGTCATTCTGTTTAAAGGGATAGTAATATTTCGTAATAAAAGCAGCTCTAATTAATCATCATAGAATTTGGACTTTGGAGAGTGTTATTTCAATTCTGTCAGAGTTGTAGTTCCAGAGTAATTCAATGACAAAATGTCCCCCTCCCGCCCATTTTACTGATGTCACACTGTTCAGCTAGAGCAGAAGGAAGGTGCCCAGGTAGACTGCAGAAAGGGAAATCTTCAATTAAGATAAGGGAAAAACCTGAAAAGCTTGTCAAGAGGGGCAGGGATTTCATTGCTTTCATAGGAATAAGAGTGTTCCCTTCTGTTATCTGTCTGGTCTATAGACTGCATTTCACATCTGAGAAGAGATTGTTTACACTAGGTAAAAGGGGCGGGAGGGGGAACTTTGTTTGTGAATATCTCAAACCATAAAGGTTTGAGAGAAAAGACTTGTATCATTCTTCATGTTTTTTTTAATGCCTACAAAATAAAGTTAAAACAAAGTATTACTATCCCTTTAAAAAAACGTGATTCCGGCTCTGCTGCAGAGCCTCCATGTTTGCTGACAGCGGGAGACGTCAGACTTTGAACGAAGATCTCTCTCAATGGTTTGAGAGCTATGGTTTGTTGTGTTACACTCCACTTTTTAAGCACTGCAAAATTAGAAAAACATAACTATCCCTTTTAGGCAATTGGGGGGTTGAGTTGGAATATGGCAGGTCCACTGTAATGTAAGTGTAGTCTATCAGGTCCTTTAGGGCAAAACTACCCCATGTCTGATGGTCCTTAAGGGGGTTATCCTACAGTATGTGTTAATCAGTATGTGTAAAGAAATAATGTGTTCTTGTTCTAAATCATGTATTCAGTTACACAAAGATGTGTCAATACAACATGATATAACCTAAAATTATTGATAATGCCCCGCCCACCAGTCACACCACCTGAAACAAGTGTCCCTCTGTGGATATTTGAAATGCTGGTAGGTATGGACTGTCAATGTACGTTTCTGTAAATATAAGATAAACCATTTAAGTGTGTGTGTGTCTGTCAGTATGTGCCAGTGCCTTTCAGTTACATACAGAATCTTTTTCCCCCTGTAGAAACTGAAGTACATTAGACTTTTATTTCTGAGAAATAGCAGATAAGGAAAATATACGTATCCGGAGCATAAAGGTTACCAGTTATTGTCAATGAATGGAATGTGATGCACACATTGTGTTAGCAAGCAGAAAAAAGGGACTGATTGGAAGGCAATATGGGATAGTACATTGAAAAAGAACATAGAAATCTCATCTAATGCACTTGCAAAAATAAATATAGAGCCACTTTTGTTACGTATACTTACCAATATAAGAGATGGAAATTCCATAATGAAAAAGAAAATATGTATCTTGCAAACTTATACTAGGTTTAAGTAGCCCAATTTTTTTTTATCAAATACCATGCATTTTTGACACTGATATTATTCTATAACTTACTCATTGGCAATATACTGCAAAAGGAGATATTCATTTCTGTCATCTTCAGAAATAACACTGAACAAAACAATGTAAACATAGAAAAAATAAAATAAAATATATAATGTATATAAAGAGAAGGACAGCACCTTGATAAATGTCTGTTGACCAATGTTCTTGACCACTTATTTGACAAATAAAACAAGTTCCACGGATGCTGCCCTCATCTTTCCATACTTATGTGCTACTTAATAATGGGAATGTGCACCTGGGCATCTACTTGCTTTGAGTGAGTGCTGCCAGTCCTCCATACATATGGCAGGGCTCAAAATTTCCACTAGCCTCCTCGTATTTGGCGAGGAGAAATTGAGTGAGGGCGAGTGGAAATTGAAGCCCTGTATGAATGGCCTCTTTCCATGCAATCCCACGTTGCTAGTGTCCACCTCCACTCTACAATTTGGCGACATGAGAATCTCACATGACAGAGCTCTGCCACCTGCTCCAGAGAGAGGCCTCCATGTTACAAGTAGAGCGAGGCAGATTCGAGATTGGCCTCTTTGGTGGTGGAATGAAGCAGCAGGGGATCGGATTAGTCCCCGGCTCAGAATGATCAAGGTCACTGTCTGGTTATCCTGACTGGTAAGCATTATGAGGAGGACTGGTTATTCTATCCACGTGGGGAGAAGGGTATGGTGCTGGGGGGAAGGGAAAGCTGCTCTTTAGCGTAATATACTGTATGAAAACTGTTCAAATGGGCCCATATTAAAGATCTTGCCTGCACGTTGCATTCAGTACTTCTCCTGGTTGAAAAGGGCAACAAATTCTCATGTTGCCTCCTTAAACGCCGCATAAGGAGAAAATGAGCTCAAGCTCTGAGGTAGCTGAGTGTCTGAATGTACTGCAGGCAGAAGAAGGGTCACAGCATAGCTTTTTGCTGCAACGAATGAGCTGAGGCCATGAAAGGGCACAAAGTTTAACATTGCAGACGTCTACAGTCACACATCTTAGACATTTTTTATATTCATTTAACCCTTTGAGGGCAGCTCGAGATGCTTCACCATGGAAAAACTCGAGGCAGCATGGAGAAAATGCGGCAGGTAGTGAGTGACTATCATTATGAAGACATGTTAACCGTTTGAGAGCCAGATACAATCACTCACTACCTGCCTCATTTTTTCCATGCTGCCTCGAGTTTTTCCATGGTGAAGCATCTCAAGCTGGCCCTCAAAGTGTTAAATGAATATAAAAAAATAGGTCTAAGATTTGTGACTGTAGACGTCTGCAACTTTAAAATTTGTGCTCAGTCATTCATTGCACCCAAAAGCTATGCTGTAACTCTTCTTCTGCAATACATTCAGAAGCCCAGCCTGTTTAATACCATGAAAACAACTGGTGGGCAAAGACACCCTAAGGGGAGATACATGGCTCTTATGAGAGAAATTGTCTGTACACATGTATGCATTCTTGCACAGGTGAGTGTGTGCACAATCAGCGGTTGGGCATTCAGTCATGGACCAACGGGGGGCGGCAGCCATTTCAGGGAGCAGGACTGCTATCAGTCACACACACAGTGGAGCAATCCACAGTTGATCAGTGTGGATGTTACAGGCTCAGCTCAGCTGCCTATTCAGTGCTGACTTGCTGAGTCCACAGCCCTACCTCATCTCATTCACAAAACTTTTAAACCCTTTGAGTGCTAGAGGGGAACATGCACCCTCTCTGGCACTCAAAGGGTTAATGAGGATACGAGCAGTTGGGAGAGCCTACCAGCAGTCATTGGAGTCTGGAGTCTCGTCCAGGGAACAGCATGAAAACAACATACTGATGTGCAGAATAGCCTGGGACTGCTTAACCCCTTAAGGATCCATGACGGTCCTGGACCGTCATGGGTTGTTATCCCTTTAAGGACCCATGACGGTCCAGGACTGTCATGGCTTAAATGATAGTAGTGTGCATGGAGGCACACTGCTATCATTAATTCCAGGCTGAGACTGAGCGCTCCGAGACCGGGGTGTTCAGTCTCAGCCCTTCTTGTTTGTGCCGGTTCATGCGATCGCCGTAGCAGCGATCACATGTACCGGCATTCTGAGAAACAGAGTCAACATGCAAAGCATGCTGACTGAGTGTCACCTCTACCTCTGTCTCCCTTGCTATCAAAGTAAGGGAGAGAGAAGGAGAGAGGAGACACCTAGTGGTAAAAGAAAATACAGCAGATGGGGGTATTAACCCCTTCACTGCTGGTGCTGGAGGCTGGCAAAATACAGGTCAATTTTTGACCTGCAATTATATACTTTACAAAAAAAAAAATTATTTAAAAACAAAACAAAACATATCATTAAACAATATTGAAAGTGTGATTGTTGTGGAGCCCTGTAATACACTTATACACACCACCAAATGTCAGGGATAAAAAAAAGTGTCAAAATAGGGTGGGAAAAAGGGACATGGGAATTTTCACCCAGGGAGACAGTGGCCACTTTAAACTGCGCATTTTGTAGGTATGACTGACCGGTCATACTTTTCAAGCAGTCTCCATAAAAATGTAACCCTTTGTGCCCAATTGATCCCAAGAGAAAAAACAAAAATGGTGTTTTTTTTACTTTTTTTTTTTTTTTTTTTACATTTTCATAAAGTAAATGGTGGGTTATCCATATATGTGAGGTATCAAAAGAAAGCCCTATTTGTGCTTAAAAAACAGTATATAATTTATGGAGGTGGAATAAAAGACTTAGAGGGAAAACACTGTTGAAGAAAGACATAGTCAAAAAGGTCAGAATTGCTCTGGTCATTAAGGGAAAACGACCTCAGAGTTTCCCGGTCATTAAGGGGTTAAACCATGTTTAAGTGTGCTACCCCCTTGATTGGTCACTGCTGTTGCCATGGATCCCAGTAGGAGGAGCCTCCTTAAGCAAGATGATGTCCGGACATTACATGCTTGTGCCCTATCTTAGAGTAGCTGCTCCTCTCAGCCTTAAGTATGCATTGAACTTCTCTCAATAGTATATTATCTTGTCTTTATTTACCCTTCTACCCTGTTCCCTCCCCCCATGCCCTTTATCATCTATGTGTCAAATTTTGCCTCTGATATCCACATTGTGCTCCAATTGACTCCCTATGCCCTGCTCTGCTTTCTCTGTTTTGCCCTCCCCATTTAACCATGAGTGCCAGAGAGGTATCCAATGTGTTGGATAATTCTGGCACTCAAAGGGTTAACTCTGATCTGCTATCCTATCTTTTGCCTCAATTTGTATCAGTGCCTATGTTTTTCTCCATTTGCCTTTCTGTTGCCCAGCTTTGCATATTAATTTGTCCCCCCACTGCTCTCCTGTCTCCCCCACCCATGTCCATCTCACACTTGTAAAATCTGTCAAAGTGGGTCAGGTCTGGAGCAAACAATCCTCTCTGGGTCCCAAATCAATACTTTTACAGTACCAATTGATTGAAATGGGTTTGTTATCCCTTTGACTGCTAGAGCTGTATCCACCATATTTAAGGGATTAAAAGCACTATTTAGATCAAGCTGTTGTTATTTGTCAGCCATGGTGAGGTTGGATTGCCCCAGCATTCCTGCACTTTGCCCTGATGCATAAGTCCCATGCATACGTACAAACATTGTACTGATGTTAGTAAATTATGGATCATTTGCACGGAGAGTATTGGAGCAATTCTGGGGCAATCCATCTGTACCAAAGGGGACAAATAAAAATTCCAGTTCATTTAATGGGACTCAAACCATCGAAAGCTAGACTGGTTCGCTACCACATTGCAAGTCAGTGGGAGCTTTGGGTATACATGTTTCTCTCCTAAGAAGCAATTCTGGAGAAAATCCAACAAACAGTATGTTAAACTAATCCTTTAACTGCTTGAATGCTAAAGAGGTCTCAAATGCCCCTCTTTGCCCCAAAATTGCTCCATGTATTAGTGCATAAGGCTCTATGTTGCTTATGATGTGTCTTGATCCCCATTTAAAATGGTTTAACCTCTGAGTGTCTCAATATTTAGATGCTGATGGTTTCTGTGTGGTCAAGGCAGTAAACTTGCTGACTTCCCTTTAGACCGGTCAATTGGGAAGCCAGCTTGGATCTTAATTGGGCTGCCCAACAAAGCATGTGTATCTAGTGGGGGCCATGTCTGAATTTTCCGCCTGCTTGATATGCGGGTTTTCAGGACCTGTTAGGTCCTGTGTTCAAACTGTATAGAAGTGACATCTGGATGTACAAGGGCTTCTGCACGCTAACCTGCCAGGTCCTGAAAGACCAGCAATGAAGTGGGCAGCAAATTCCAGCATGCTGCCCTCTCTAAAGATGTGGGGAGAAAAGTGGGTGAAGGGATAGTTATACCACAGACCCTACAATTGAACTGGAACAATCAACATTATAATTTATATCACAGCGCCACACAAACGATACCACTGAAAAGGAATTACACTAGTATTTCATCAAAGAGAACTTGAGATGGGTGGGGATAAAGACATTGCCTGGTTAGTAGCTCAGAACTTGAAATTTTGAGCCCTGCATATGGTGTGTGCATTTCTGCTCATCAGTGTGTAAAGGTCTTTAAATATGATTAACCATTTAATTGCCTGTGTGTTAGATATGTGCGCAATGCAATATGACCCCTGGTGAACATAAAGAGTTAAATAGCACGCACCCCCAACCTCAGAGTAGTAAAGCATGGGATAAGCCGCAGGACACAGTGCTGCCTTTGGCTCCAGCCTCAACTTACCAGGGTGCAGCCACTTCCTCTTCTCTTCTATCAATGCAGAGCTCTGCCCAGCAGCCTCTCTTCTTCCGCTGGACAGCTAAAAGGGATCAGAGGTCAGACAATCACTGAACTGCACCGTGTATATACAATATAGTGCATAATATGTAAATTGTATTTTGATGTCTGGATATTGGGACTACAGGAATATTTATCTATGATGTCCTTGGACAGTAGCTGAGCATAAGTATATTGTTTTTTAAAGTACACATGGGTGATTTTATTTTTTTTGTTCATGATCATTTTTTCAGTCATGGTCTTCAGACTGATTACACTTTGACACAATTTTTCACTCAATATGTATGTGAACAATGGAAGTTTATCTTAATTGATACACTGCTTTTGGCAGGAGGTGATAGTTCACTGCTAGTAGGGTATTTAAATGAGGGTTTGTTTGAACACTTGTTATCTTGATAAAGATCCCTGCTGGGATCAAAAAGTTGATCCACCAATAATAGATTATATATATATTTTTTTTATATATTATCTATCTATCTAGCTATCATCTTCAGCCATTGCTGATTCACTGCAGGATGAAGGTCCTGTGCCTTTTGTTGCCACTGTGTCTGACAAATTAGTTTCATCTACACATCCTTTTTCTTTGGTCAGTATTGAGTGGAATCCATTTCAAAATTCACTGGTCCATCTATCAAGTCTTCTTACAATGTGGCCTGCCCATTTCCATGTCAGGAGCTTTACTCTTTGAAGGACATCATAGACCTTTGCTGATGAATCCATGTACACGTTTTTCTCTCTTTTTGTTATGTTTAGAATTCGCTGCTCCATGCTTCTCTGTGTAACCTAAAGTTTCTGTATGGCTTTGGCATTCATTGGCCATGCTTCACAGCCAAACATAAGGACTGGGAGGACATACAGGTTAAAAACCTTAACAGAGTAGTACGTTTGTCTTAAAGATACTACTACTATGTTTTCAAATGCTTGCCACCACAGTTTTATTCGGCGTTTCCATCTGTTGACATTTCCAGTCCAAGGTAGATAGACTTTTTCACTTCTTCTAGTTTTCGTACATCTACTGAATTTGGTATGGCAATTTATTAAACATGACTTGTGTTTTGTTGAAACAACCGTTACTTTCCCATGAATTTTTTTGTATTCAGGGATGTGATTGCAGAATCCCAGCTTGCTGTATCTACAAGCATAGTAACATAGCTGATAAGACTGAAAAAAAGACATGCGTCCATCAAGTCCAGCTCATGCCAAAAACACCCCTGTTGATCCAGAGGAAGGGAAAAAAAAAAGCCTTCTTAAGCCATTTCCAATTAGGTAAGCCGGGCATAATAAAGCATTCATTAGAGCTCTTTTCTGTGGGGCAGAATGAGTAGTATATACTCTCTGTTAAATCTTGTGGATTATTGGGAACATGTCCTATAGTGGCTTTAATATGGGACATGGGTATCCCTGCAGGTACAATAGGTGTATATCTAGTTAATACTGGATTTAAAACACAAACCTATTTCAGAGTGACACTGAACTTGCTTGAGCTGCAGCAGGAATTTCAGCTAACCTTGCAGGTCTGTAAAAATAAAAAGCAGGGGGGAGCAACATGCTCTAAAATGCGTTAAAGGGCTATGCCACTTTTTGAAATTAACGCTATTTAGTGGCTGTCCCAATATGTCAACAGTATTGTAATATTTATATTAACAATATTGTGTCTGACAGCATTATAATCTATATCTTGAAATGTGTAAGTGCTACAGCAATATTATTAGTTATGAAGTTAACTTGTATTAAACAACCGGGCTTCTTGTCCAGATACACTAAACTATTTTTCAAATGCAAGAATTTCATCATTAATGATATCTCTACCATGCTGTGTTTGTATAATATCATTCAACATCTGCAGATTATTTACTGGAATAGCCATGATATTGAGTGTACCTTCCTTGGGGTCCTCTGAATAAAATATATATGGGTAACACAGATTACTTAAACTCTCAAGCCCCATGTTTGGTGCCTGTTGTAACAGGGTTGTACCTTTCTACCCATATAAAGTCTCAGGGTGGCAATTATTCCCTAATCTAAGTACAAGGTCACATACCCCTTATATTGTATCTGTAGAATGGCCTCATAATTCCTTACAATAGTGTGAGTACAATAAAAAAAGGGGCAAGAGTTTCAAATATACTTCAACAGGTATATTTATTATGCATATACCATAAATTATACAGAAATCTAAAAAATATGATTGGTACAATATCATTAGTAAATCCAGTATAAATAGCACAGTATAAGTAAATAATATATGCTTACGATACATGCCATTAGTCTTGCAGAGAAATACCCCTGAGACTTGCGAGCTACTTCTTATGGCACCAGGAAGATCAGCTAAATGACAGTGTGCTAAGAATCTCTGGGGTATATCAGGCTGCGTTTGGTCATTAGACATTGGAATTCTTAGCAAATCTGAGTACGGTTTCACTATTATAAGAACTTGTAGAAGATGTAAATCACATCAGCTGGGACATCGGTATATGTGAAACTCATACAAAAAGTTAAGATTTAGTCAAATTAGAAGTTGGACACCGGCTATACTATAAAGGAACCAATGATGGATCATGTGGAGGAATCGGATTCTTGATTAACAAGACTGACAAAAATTGCTTCCTGTGGTATCAAACTAAACAGTCACTTGGTTCTGCAAATCATTCAGTTAGCCACAGTGTTGATGAAGTTGAAGAACTGTGTGATTTATTACACCAATACAAACAGGACAATTACCACTGCAGACTTTTAATGGGAGATTTCAATGCAAGAATCGGTAAGATCCAAAATGGAGAAAAACCAATCTCACCACATGGAACTGGAAAAAAAGATTAAAGAGGCAATCAACTGATCAAATTTGCAAAAGATCAGATTTCAAGGGAAAAGTAACACTTGTTTCCTTAGTTGATACTTTGTTAAGTAAATAAAGCCAGTGGTATAATATCTGCTTATTCTGTGATAAAGATTTACCCTGTGTAATCAATAGCAAGAGGCAGCCTTAAATCTCTTTTTAAAGGCTATTAATAAACTTTCTCAGTCGTCCAGTACAGGTTACTGGTAACTTCAGTAAGTTTTGTTCCTCGTTGCAAGAAACAAGGCAAGAGAACAGTTCTGTTTAGTTTTACATTTGTATTATTTTCTGCTAGATATGGAATACCATCAGTAGGCGGATTACCATCACTGACTATTCCCATCACCCAAATGTGGATAGCTTAGTTTACCAGGTGCTTATTTGTGGACCTAAGCCCTGGGGGGGAAATCTTGGCTGCAAGTTCTTTCCTCAGGAGTTGCCCACTGAGGCTTCTTCTTGATAATATGGTAATCTGAAGGAAGAAGTCCTGCAAAAAAGGTGAGCAACCATTTGAGTGCTGAGGTCCACATGTCCCATGGAACCCCTCTGCACAGGGGTCTTTATTACTGAGTTCTTATTGCATACTCTAGCATTCATTGGATCTATCTGTATGTCTGTCTGGGTGTTTGGAGCAAGTTTCTGTGGTAAATTAACCTTTTCACTGCTGGTTTGGTAGCACAGATGCCACTGCTCTATTCACTTCAATGGGACTGTACAGTTTGGGATATATCTCTGCAACCGCTTATCGCAGAGATGGCTCATTTTACTTGTCTGCCCTTGCTCTGTCATCTGGTCAATGTTCTGAACATGCTGGGGGGGCTTCGGGCACTGTTGGGGTACTTCTTACAAAAAAACTACAACTCCCATGAGCGCTTGCTTTGCGCACTCGTTTCTGATTGGCTCCCGTCGCTACAACCATTTTGTGCTTTTCTGTGAATAAGAATCCTATGCAGGGCTTGTAGTCTCCTCAGCTCCTTAACCCTTTCATTGCCAGATAAGTTTATAATAAAGTTTTCTGTGCTATTTAATCACTTTTAAACACTGTTTTAGGGTGATTTAGTGTACTTTTGACTAGTTGATTTCTGTGAGAATATCTATTCCAGTAGAGACTGGGGTTAGACCTAAATCTAAGGAATCTGGGGTGCCTGTGTCCCTCATTGCTCCTTATGTCATGAAAGGTTACCTAGAGAATTCTCAGGTCATGTTTGCCCAACATGCGCTACTGTCCCTGAATCTCCTGCAGGGACCTCCAGCCATGCATTAGAGCCAGTATGGATGCAAGAGTTTAAGGCTAATACAGGGACCCCTCCAGTCTACCTTACAACTCCCTTCCATCCACCTTACAGGGGGTCTTTCACTCATGTCAAGCCCCCGCTTACATCAAGTCTTCCCTGCCTAAACCGCCAGGTGTCCCTGATTTATCTGATTCCTTTGATGAGGAACTGTTGGTGGATTATGAGGATGAAAACTGTTCTGCAGTACTTCCTCTCAATTTTTTCTTGGGAATCCCTTTGAAGCTGATCCTGTCCTCTCTGCTGAGGGCCTAATCAGGGCTCTATTGACCACCCTGGATATTCTCGTGGTACAGGAGACCCCTTTGGACCCCTTCAGATATGTTTCAGGAGCCTCAGCGCCCTTATACATGTTTCCCACCTAATCCCACCTTTGACTGTCTGGTCTGCAATGAGTGGAAGTTTCCAGATAGCAAATTTCTTAGAGACAGATGACTTTTGTCCATTTTCTGAAGCAGTGTTAGCTCTATGAGTACATCCACCCAAGGTGGACTCCCGTGTCCAGGTTGTCCAAATCTACTGCTTTGCCTATAGCAGATGCTTCTGCTATGAAGGACTGGATTGACAAATAGCTTGAGACTTATCTCAAGGCTATTTTTTGCGTTGGCTGGTTCTGCCTTATGCCTGGCATTTGCCATGGCCAGCTGGACTGCACAGCTTACCTTGGATATTCGCCAGGGGGCTTCTACTTCTGAACTGCTGAGACTTGTCGCCAACATTGTTGAAGTGCAACATTATGTCTCTGATGTTCTGTTTGACACAGTCCGTATGATTGTCATGGCTTCTTCTATGTCTGTGGTTGCCAGACGGGCTCTTTGGTGCAAGATCTGGTCTGCTGATACCACATCAAAAAAGGCTCTATTATCATTGCCTTTTCAAGGTTCTTCACTATTTGGGCCTGAGCTTAAAGATCTCATCAGCGGAGCCACTGGAGGTAAAGGTACTCTGCTTCCAGTGGTCCACAAGTCCTCCTACAAGCCCAAGGCTCAGGTGGGAGGGCACTTGAGCTACTGCCTTTCCATTTGAGAAAAATCTGTGGTGGACCCATGGGTTTTGCAGGTGGTGGTGGAAGGGTACAAGATTCCTTTTACCTTTCTTCCTCCTCCCCGCACCTTTCCTCGCACTCTTCTCTGGACGCAGGAAGCGTTGCCTGTTCTAGGGTGCTATCCAAGCCCTTCTGGACAATGGGGTCTTGGGGCCAGTCCCTTTTCTGGAGACAGGTTTGGGGTTCTATTCCAACCTCTTTGTGGTCTCCAAGAAGGCAGTGGATGTTGTCCTATTCTGATTCTGAAGGATATCAACCAATTTGTGGTCAGATCTCACTATCAGGAGTCCTTGTGACCAGTGATTGTGGCCATGTCTCCTGAGGAGTTCCTAGCATCTCTGTATCTTCAAGATGTGTATTTGCTTATCTCCATTCATCCAGAGCCGACAGTGTCTCCGATTTGCCTGCAACGGGTCACTTTCAGTTTTCTGCCCTGCCATTCGGCCTGACCACCGCTCCTCAAGTCTTCAATAGAGTTCTGGGAGCTTTAGTCTCTGCTCTCCATCGAGATGGAATCAGGGTCACTCCATACATGGACGACCTTCTTCAGAAGGCTTCATCTCCAGACCTCCTTCACCAGCAGGTAAAAACCTGTATTCAGACACTATCCGCTCACAGGTGGATCATCAACCTGGACAAGTCAGACCTTGTTCCCTCCCAGAAAATTGTTTTCCTGGGCCTTCTCTTCGACACTCAGAGAGGGATGGTCTTTCTCACAAACTAGGTAGCTCATCAGCTGGCTCAGAAAGTCCCCATGGTTCTGAGCCTGGATCCAATTCCTGACAAGAAATTGTCCTCTAGTGGGGAAGTTCATCTCCACAATAGAAGCAGTGCCATTCGCCATGGCTCATGCCAGGAAGCTTTGGAGGATTCTGATCTTGGCATGCAAAGGTCAACCGGATCATCTAAAAGAGTGTCTGTCTCTCCCGCTCCATGTAGAGTTGAGTCTTTCATGGTGGCTCAACCTGGACAATCTCCTGAAGGGCAAGCCCTTACTGATACTGTTCTGGACAATGGTGACTACGGATGCCAGCCTCTAAGGATGGGAGGCTGTTCTGGGGCACCTGAATGCTCAGGGCTGGTGGTCTCAGGAAGAATCTCTCCTTCCCTTCAACGTCTTGGAACTTCCGACGTTATTTCCTGCCCTTCGCCATTGGACACTCCAGTTGGACAACGCCACGGCGGTGGCTTACATTAACAAGCAAGGCGGCACAAGAAGTCTCGCAGCTTGGTTAGAGGTCTAGGCTATTTTGTCCTGGGCAGAGGACCATGTCCCTGCCATCTCTGCAGTTAATATTCCAGGCATCATCAACATCTTGGCAGACTTCCTCAGTCGCCATACAGTGGCCAACAGAGTGGGAACTTCACCCAGAGGTGTTCAATCTGGTAGTTCAGAAGATGGGTATCCCATGAATCGATCTGATGGCAACAAGACAGGAAGGTTCCAGTGTTCTGCTCTCGCTGGGCAGACCCACTAGCTCTAGCTGTGGATGCTCTATCGATACCTTAGAGATTTTCTCTGGCGTACATCTTCCCTCCTGTTCCAATGCTGCACAGGGAGGAAGCTACGTATGGAGCGATGTCCAGTCATTCTGATTGCTCAGTTTTGGCCTCGCCAATTTTGGTTCCCAGAGCTTCTGGAACTGTCAGTCTCAGATCCCTTCAGGCTTCCTCCTCATCCAGATCTTCTCTTACAAGGATAGCTGTGGAAGGAAGACATTCATTGTCTGGTTTTTGACGCCATGGAGGTTGAATCCTCAACTTTGAGGAAGAAAAGTTTTTTCATCTGGTGTAGAGGCTACTATGCTTAGTGCCAGTAAGCCTGTTTCTCCAAGGCCTACCATAGAGTCTGGTCTACATTTGTCTCTTGGTGTGCTGATAGGATCTTTCTCAGGAGTTTCATCTCCCTACGGTCCTTTCCTTCCTTCAGGATAGTGTGGATAAGGGTCTCAGTTTGAGCTCCCTTAAGGTTCAGACTTCTGCTCTCTGTTTTCTTCCAGAGGCGCATTGCCATTCTTCCTGATGTCAAAGTGTTCTTCCAGAGTGTTGCTCATACCCGTCCGGTGTTGAAGTCCCCTGCTCCTCAGTGGGATCTTAACTTGGCCCTTTAGTATCTGGCTACTATTCCTCTGCGCCTATTGACATGGAAACATATAAATTTACTTAACGATATTTAGTTTTCTTCTGTGTAACTCCAAGGCATTAAGGAATGGGAACGTCTCCGCCCTCCAGCTGGGTAGGACAAACCGGAAGATTCAAAAGGCGCCACAAGAAGGCTTCCTCCAGTTTCCTTTTGGCAAAGCTGTAAAAATACTAAGACAAAGAATATTAGTAGGGTGGGAATGCCTTGGAGTTACACAGAAGAAAACTAAATATCGGTAAGTAAATTTATATGTTTCTTCTGTGTATCCAAGGCATTAAGGAATGGGACTTAAAAGCAGTATCCAACAAACATAGGGAGGGACTTACGTTTTAGTGTTTCACCACGGCCTCCAGAACCTTTCTGCCAAAGCTGGCATCTGCAGATGCTTGTAAGTCCAGTTGATAATGTTTCATGAAGGTGGAAATATATGTAAAGCAGCCACCTGGTCTTCTATCTAAAGGAGTAGCCTGAGCTTGTTGAGCCCAGGAAGTAGCTATTGCTTTGGTAGAATGCGCCTTAATATTGGTGGGTGCTGAAAGACCAGATTCTGAATAGCATATCTTAATACATTCCTTAATCCAATTAGAAATTGAAGGTTTTGAGGCTGCTTTACCTTTGAACCTGCCTTGAAAATATATAAACAAAGGTTCTGATGTTCTAAAATCCTTAGTTCTGATGAGATAGGTTGAGACACAACAGACCAAGTCTAAATGGTGAAGAAGGACTTCTTTTGAATTCTGAGGGTTACTACAGAAAGATGGTAGAATAATATCCTGATTGATGTGGAAGTCCGAGACCACCTTAGGGCGAAAGGATGGTTTAACCCTGAAAACTATTTTATCTGAATGGATAAAAATGGGGGTTTTGAAGAGAGAGCTTGGAGCTCATTTACCCTTCTGGCTGAAGTTATTGCCGTGAGAAAAACAGTTTTCAGTGTTAGCCGATGCAGGGAAATACTGTCAATAGGTTCAAAGGAGTGGGAGTTTGAAAGCTGGTTAAGGACAAGGTTTAAGTCCCAAGGAGCTACTAGTTCTCTGAAGGTAGGCCTGGATTTGACAATGGATTTAGTAAATCGCTTTACGAGGTCATGTTCAGCCAAAGGTTTGGCCAAAATTGCAGAGAGCGCTGAGATTTGTACCTTCAGGGAGGCTGGACGAAGGCCCGTCTGGAAGCCTTCTTGGAGAAAATTCAATATAGTGGCTTCATTCAGCTCTTCAATGGTTAAGTTTCTCTGATTACACCATTTAGCAAAGACGGACCAATTTCTGTAATAGATTTTTGTCGTGGAAGGTTTCCTTCCCTGAAGGATGGTATCAATAACGGATTCTGATAATCCCCTATTCCTTAGAGACTCCCGCTCAGCCTCCAAGCCGTTAGACGTAAGAGATTGAGGTTGTCGTGGAAGACAGGACCCTGCATTAGAAGGTCTTTCCTCATTGGTAGTTCCCAGGGATCCTCTATTGACATCTGGATCAAGTGGGAGAACCAGATTCTCCGAGGCCAAAATGGGGCGATCAGGATGGCTTCCACCTTGTCTGAGCGGATTTTCTTCACTACTTGCATGAGGAGGGGTGTTGGAGAGAAGATGTAGGCTAGATGGAAGTGCCATGGAAAGGTTAGAGCATCCTGACCCATGGAGAGAGGGTCCTGCCACCTGGAGAAGAAGAGGTTGCTCTTTTTGTTTAGCCTTGATGCCATGAGGTCGACGTCTGGATGACCCCACATGGCTGTGAGTTGGTTGTATACTACTGGATTCAGAGACCACTCTCCCTGATCTAGTGTGTGACGGCTGAGGAAGTCTGCCTCTAGATTGCTTTTCCCGGAGATGTGAGCTGCTGAGATCCTTGTTAGGTGCTTTTCAGCCCATGTAAGGAGACTTCTTACTTCCTTGTATAGCATTGGGCTCCTTGTTCCTACCATGTTTTTTAGATACATAGCTGTTGGGACATTGTCTGTTCGCACAAGGACATTTGACCCTTTTAGCTGTTGACTGAAGTGAAGAAGGGTTTTTCTTACAGCTCTCATTTCCAGGATGTTTATATGAAGGGAACTTTCCGATGTTTTCCATTTCCCTTGGACCGTCTTGTGGTTCCAGGTTCCTCCCCAACCTGAAAGACTGGCGTCTGTGTATACAATCTCCCAGTTTTGTGCTAATAGGGACCTTCCTCTTTGAAGATTTCTTAGGTTTAACCATCATTTGAGGCTCAACCTTGTTTTGGAGGATAGGGGAATTCGTTGAAGAGGATTCCCATGGTCTGCTTTCCAGTATTTCAAAAACTTGTACTGCAGACAGCGTAGATGTAGTTTTGCCCAGGGAACAATTTGGGTTGCTGATGCCATTAGACCCAGAAGTTCCTGGAAGTCCTTGGCAGAGTTGTGCATTTTGCTCAGAAAAATTGCTGTTTTCTTCTGAAGTTTGGTGATTCTGTCTACAGATAGACGAACCAAAGAGTCCTTTGTGTTGATTTGTAGACCCAGGAAGATCATCTTCTCTGATGGAGATAACTGACTCTTTTTGTAATTGATTATCCATCCTGTTTCTTGAAGAAATCGCAGGACTAGATGGGTCTGAGACAGGGCTACTTCGAAAGATGGAGCCATTATCAGGAGGTCGTCTAGATAGGCCAGGATGTTGATCCCTTGTTGTCTTAAGCATGCTAATGCTGGGGCTAAGACTTTGGTAAACACCCTCGGAGTGGACGACAGGCCAAACGGGAGGGCTGCAAATTGGTAATGCTGCTGAAGGACTGCAAACCTGAGGAATCTCCTGTGCGCAGGATGAATTGGGATGTGATAATATGCATCCTTGAGATCGATAGATGTAAGGAACATCCCTGGAGATAGCGACTGGATTACTGATTCCGTGGACTCCATCTTGAAGTGTACCTGTTTGAGAAGGACATTGATTGAATTGAGGTCCAAGATTGGCCTGTAAAGATTTGACTGTTTCGGGACAAGAAAGAAGGGTGAATAAATTCCTGAACCTCTGTACTGGTTCGGGACTTCTTCTATAACAGCTTGTTTCAGTAATGAATTGATTAAGTCCCAGAGTGCTTGCCTCTTGTGCAGATTGGTTGGGACTCTGGACCTGATGAAGTGTGAAGAATGAGGGACAGACAAACTCCAGCGGATACCCCAGCTCTATGATCTGGGAGACCCGGCATCTGGATGTACCTGGGACTTCCAGATCGGAAGAAAAGACCCCAGTCTGCCCCCTACCGGGATCTGGGCTGAGGCCCGCCGGGAATCATTGGTTCTCTCTTTTGAATTGGGGCTTTTTGACGTATTCCTGTCTTGCGCCCCCTCTCTGGGAAGGTCTCCCTCTGTAGTCACCAGTACAGTTGGAATCTCATCGTCTGTTGTCCCGAAAGGGCTGAGTTCTGAATCTAGAGGCTTGAAAGGATGGAGATGCTCTGCGTTTTCTTTCATGCGGTAAGAAAGGGCTTTTCCCACCTGAGGCCTTCTTGATAATTTCGTCAAGATGTTCGCCGAAGAGGGAGGATCCCTTGAAGGGGAGTGAAACAAGTTTATTTTTTGAGGTAGTATCTGCTTTCCAAGGTTTAAGCCATAGAGATCTGCGCATAGATATAGAAAGAGCCGAAGATCTGGCCAGAAGACGAATGATATCCAGAGAGGCATCACAGGAGTAATTTGTAGCTTCCTTGATGGTAGCCATCTCTTTTAAAAGTTTGGGTCTTGAAACATTCGATTGAATTTTATCTTCTAGCTCCGTGAGCCAAATGCGCATTGCCCTGGATACACATGCCATGGCTGTAGCTGCTTTCAAATTTTCTCCTATGACTGAAAATTGCTTTTTGAGCACGCCGTCCATTTTTCTCTCCATTGGATCGCGAAGGGAGGTGCCATCTTCTAAAGGAAGAAGAGTCTGGCGAGATGTGCAATTGGAGCATCCACTTTAGGAGAAGCAGACCATTGCTGTACTTCCTTGTCATTAAAAGGGAACATATTTTTAAATCTTCTAGGGACCGCTGACCTTCTGTCCCCCAATTTCCATTCTGCCGTTATTAAGTCTGAAATGGATTGATGTACTGGAAATACTGGAGCAGATTTCTTTTTCCCCAGAAAAGCAGTATCCATGATATCCATATCTTGTTGCATTTCAGAGAGGCCCAAGGTTTTCCTGATGAGCTTAACAAAGGAAACAATGCGGTCAGAATTAAAAACTCCAGTTTCTTCTGTTATCTCTCCTTCTTCTGAACCAAAATCAGAGCCTTGATCATCCATTGGAGATTCGTAATTATCTTCTTTGCCATGCTGCATGGATGAGGTCCCTTCCCCCAGGTCTCTACGTTGTTTTTTAGGGGCAGGTTCTCCCTGCATTGCCTTAAATGTCTCCTGCATAGATGTTTTCATCCAGGACAAAAAATCCTGGAACTGGGAAGGGAACTCATTACATGCTGCTTTCTTTAAACAATCAGCACATAGTTTAGAGGAATCAGAGACTTGAAGCTTGGATTCACAGCCAGCACATTGTTTAGCTTTTTGGCTAGATTTCTCCTCCTTGGTGGAAGTCTCACCAGTGGATTTCTCTTTAGAGGAGGATTTAACAGGAGTAGACATGCTAATACAGAAGCAAAATGGCTTGCACCCAACAAGATTAAGTCTAAAAAGGTGAAAAGCTTACCTGGAGCCTTTTAAATAGGGCGCCAATAGAGGATTCCCTGATCCGTCCGGTTGGATCCCCTTGCGCATGCACCGTCTGAGATTGTGCGTTTCAAGCTGGAACGCACCAGTACCACCTCCCCCGGAAGAGTCGGATTAAGAAGAGAGCGCAGGGCTAGCTTAAAGAAGCGCCGTAGTGCCGATGAGAACGCCCCACATGGGCCAGAGATGCAGACCCTGCCTCCGCCGCCAAACGCAGTGGAGCAGCAGGAACGGGGAAAGGATGAGCCACAGAGCTCGTGAAGGAGCCCCAGACATCAGATGTACATGCCAAGCCTGCCTCCGTCGGCAACAGCAGTGGAGGTGCAGGTAACGGGGAAAAAAAGAAATGTGCAAGGCGGCACTCATGGCGGCCAGGGAGCGATAGGGAACAACGTCCAGCCAGCTGGGTAGGACAAAAGAAACTGGAGGAAGCCTTCTTGTGGCGCCTTTTGAATCTTCTGGTTTGTCCTACGCAGCTGGAGGGAGGAGACGTTCCCCTTTCTTAATGTCTTCGATACACAGAAGAAAATGGCTTTTCTTCTGGTGATAGTGTCTGCTCACCATGTGGCAGAGCTCCAGACCTTGTCTTGCAAACCACCTTTTTTGGTGTGCTTTGCACTTCACAAGCATTTCTTATGAAGGTGGTAACGGAGTTCCATCTCAATCAGGAGATTGTGGTTCCTTCCCTCTGCCCTGACTCTTCTTCTGACAAGGAAAGAGATCTTCACTTGTTGGATGTTGTGTGCTGCCTCAGGTTCTATGTGCACCGTACTGAGTCTTTGCGTCAATCTGACACGCTTTTCATCATTCCAGAGGGCCCTGGTGATCTAAGGTGATCATGGCTTCTTGGATTAAGTCCACTATTCGTAAGGCTTACAAACTGAGGAAGAAGCCTGTGCCCTTCAGGGTCACAGCTCATTCCACTCGCTCCATTGGGGCATCTTGGGCCTACAAGAATCAGGCTTCTGCTGATCAACCGTGCAAGGCGGCCACTTGGTAGTCTGTGCACACCTTTTCCAAACACTACCATGCTGATGTGCTGGCATCGGCTGATGCCAGTTTTGAGTGGAAGGTCCTGAAGGCAGCCTTACCTGTCTAGGATCTCCTTTATTCCTTCCACACTCTTTCACTTTTGAGCCCAGTTGGCTCTAGTTCAGTGTGCTGTGTATCAGTTCCTGGGATCTGTATTACCCCCCTGTTCAGTGTCCGTTGACACTCAGTTGTTTGTGCTGCGCTGTTTATGACCTGTAGGTTCATTGGTACTCTGGTGACTTTGGGGGCCTGCGCCTGGTCTTTACCTTTCTTCCCGCCCTGGGGAACTTAATGGTTGGACATCCCAAAGTTACCAGTAACCTTTATTGGAGGACAAAGAAAATAGGATTTTAGTCTTACCTGTTAAATCCTTTTCTCTTAGTCCATACAGGTTACTGGTCTCCCACCCTGTCAAGGGACCATGCTTGGTGCTCCGGCAACAGAATATGGGGACCACTTTTGGGTTCATGCTCACAGAAGTCTTCTGTACAAGTTTTAACCCATTGCATGTCCAAGCACTTAATACAATGTTTCCAATTGAGGATATTGCTTTCATTGCGTTGTAGTCCTATTTTTTATTGATGTCCAAGCATCATACCTTAGCATAGCTGTGTCTCCTGGGCTGAGGATCCCGCACCCAGCCTCCTACCTCCACACACTGAAGGGATCGGGGAGTTTGCATTACTTGTTAAATCTCTGCAGACGCCCCTGTGGATATGTGGAGCAATGGACTAAGTATGAGGAAGAGCAAAATTGGGATGTTTTGACTCACTGTAGACAATTTCACAGGAGTAGCATGAGCCTTTCAGGCACATGCAACTCCTATGAAAATGAAGCCACTGTAAATGTGTGGAGAAACATGAATGGTGGAGAGGGGCATAACTCATCCTCCTGATCACCTTTGGGGGTGTGTGAGTGGCATGTCTGGAGAATTGCTGGTCACCTGACCAGCTTCTCCTTTAAGGAGAAGCTAGACTGTCACTCAAACAATAAAGAAAATGTATGGGAATACAGACAAATAAAAGTAATAATGTTTATTCCAACATATACATTTGGTAATCTAAAATGTCCGCGATAGAGGCATAATAATAAATTATATATATATATATATATATATATATATATATATATATATATATATATATATAAATTGTAAAACAGTGATATCACTGAAAGAATAAAATAGCACAAATTTGGTTAAAAAGTAAACATATATATAAAAAAAAAACCCCTCAGCAGTCACTGAATATAACAGAGGTTGTTTTGTCAGAGAGGGTGCAACATAATTACATAGTATAGCAAACAGAGACCTCAACATCCAACGTGTCTTGTTCCTTAGAAAGCACTTCGTCAGGAATCTGCTAGTCAAGGACATTTTAAGATTATCAAATGTAAATGTTTGTTATTTTTACTTGTCTATATTCCTATAAGTTTTTTATTGCTTGAGTGAAAGTCTAACACTCTCCTTAGTCGCGCTCCTATTTTCGCCCCGTACACTAACGGAGTAATAGGAGTGTAGCAAAAGACTTTCTCTCAGTATTTAGTTTGTATCCAGAACAGAGCACAGTGGTTTGTGGGCACCATGTCCTTTTTGGTCCGATAACTTTTTTTTAGTGGTGATGATATGTATTTTATATCTATATTTATATCTATCTCATATATATATATATATATATATATATATATATATATATATATATACACACACACACACACACACACACACACACACGTAAATGAGAACCTACCGTTGGTCTTGTGGCAGAGTTAAATGCTTGCTTGGATAAACCACACCTAATCCACCTAGTTATCCTACTAAATACTCATAAGAGATAAAGGATTGCCAATATATTGTTACTATTTATAAACACTTATGTTCTTCCCCCAGAGGGTGATAGAATTATGTTGGTCCGTAAGACTTCTAATAGTATTGTACATCCTCATTTATAGACAGAAAATACATCCTCTACCCTGAAATAAAGGTATTGGTGACATAACATGAGAAATACTGGGTATTTAAGCCTTGCTTAACAGTTAACAACCCCAATCACCAGGTGTCCCCATACAATGTTAAAGAAATTTATAATAAGTCCTTTTATCTTATAGGCCTTTACCA
The DNA here is from genome assembly GCA_037306005.1 of Rhinophrynus dorsalis. NCBI lineage: Eukaryota > Metazoa > Chordata > Amphibia > Anura > Rhinophrynidae > Rhinophrynus > Rhinophrynus dorsalis. The sequence goes on along the minus strand of JBBDGT010000438.1, from coordinate 286,297 downwards.
TCATCTCTTGGATATAAATATGTTTTGGTTTATGTTGATGCATGTACAAGGTTTACTTTGTTTTACCCCATACGTAGTTCAACTAACAGTACCAAGCTCAATTTTCTCAAGTCCCTAGCAAGTATTGATAAATCCAGATCCCTACACACTGATGGAGTAACTGCTGCCCCAGTTAGACTTGAGACAAGCCTGGCAAGTAGACAGTAAGAAAGAAGGAAAACTCCTGTGAGCGCAACAGACCTAAGCGGAATCCCACGTCCAGCTAAGTGAGAACAGCGTGGTCCCTTTCATTGGCTGTGAGACCTGTATGTCATATGGACTAAGAGAAAAGAATTTAACAGGTAAGATTAAAATCCTCTTTTCTCTGGCATCCAATATGACATACAGGTAACATGGGGATATACCAACATTAAGCTCCCAGAGTGGGAAGAAAAGGAAAGGACCAAGCGCCAGTCCCCATGATAGCAGAGTTCCCAAGGACTATCCAGGACAAGGAACGGCCCAAAACATAACTGTCGAGGGTCACTGAATAACTAACACACCACACTCGAACAAGAAACAGGGCTCAAAGCATAAACAACAATAAGGCACAGGAAAGTAAAGGCCTTAAAGTGATAGTAATACTTCATATTTGCTAAACTTAATCTTGTTAGGCTTAACAAGAGCAGAGCAGAACCATTCCAATCTATTGCTTTGTTGTAAGTTGATTGTAATGGTTCTGCTCAGAAACTCAATGTTTCGTCGGCCAAGGAAGCCAATGCAATGCACCATGGGTAGGGAAAGTAGTCACGTGACTGCACGGAGCTCCGAGAAAAGGGGAGTGAATTAAAATACTTAATGGTGGTGACAAGAAGGCTGGGCAGGTCTTACCAATGCTTAACAAGATTAAGTTCAACAAATATTAAGTATTACTATCACTTTAAACAGGCAGAACTACCTGCAGGATCTTCCAATCGAAACTGGCTTCAGCAGAATCCAGGACATCAACACAATAGTGTTTCGCAAAGGTGTGCACTGAGGATCAAGTCGCAACCTTGCACAGCTGTTCATCAAAGGTCTGATTTTTGTAGATCAAGGAGGCCCCAACAGACCTTGTGGTGTGTGCTGTAATGCAGAAAGGAACTGGTTTCTTTCTGAGCTTGTAAGCCTTGCGAATGGTAGACTTAATCCAAGATGCAATAGTGACCTTGGATGCAGCCATACCTGCCCTATGATCCTCAGGGCAAAAGAGCTAGTCAGAGACGCTCAACTAGGAATGAACCTGCCTTCAAAGTGATGAAGCTGTATAGGATAATTATCCTACCCAGGGTGCAATCTCTTTTAGCTCACTAGTGCCTTTCACAGAGAGGAAATATCCTAAAGCACATCATACTGATCCTACCAAAAGGCAGTCCAGCCACGAAGTGCCAGGCAATTCCTCTCTGAACAAGAGAAGCAGCCAACCCCAGACGTACGTTTGGCCTTGTTGGGCCTAGTCAGTGAGGTGCAGCTGATCTCTCTAGGCACTGTGAGCAAGGGGTCCACGTCTGGATTACCCTGTTACCCTTAGGGTGACTAGTCCCAATGGCAATTTGCATATGCAATAGAGGTAGTCAGAGACGCTCAACTAGGAACAAGCCTGCCCTCAAAGTGATGAGGCTCTATAGGATAAGTATCCTACCCAAGGTGCAATCTCTTTTAGCTCACTAGTGCCTTTCAAGAGAGGAAATATCCTAAAGCACATCATACCGATCCTACCAAAAGGCAGTCCAGCCACGAATTGCCAGGCTATGATCCTAAGGGGTCAGGGCAAAATGAAGGCACAACAATCTCCTGACTGATATGGAACTCAGAGACCACCTTAGGAAGGAATTCCTGGGAGTTACGAAGTACAGCCTTATCCTCGTCAAACACCAGGAAAGGCGGTGTACAGGACAAGGCCTGCAACTCACAGACTCTGCAGACTGAGACCTCAGCCAGAAGAAATGCGGTTAGACTTTTGATTCTATTCACACTTTCTTCCCCTGTGTCAGGAGTGTTCTTCGCTCCTTTGGATTCCTTCATGTTATTCTTTAGAAGTATCCTTGACAATTGTCTAGATACATTAATTGGCAATCGACATGTATCAACTTCGGTGTTCATTGCGGAACCACTGCCGTGATCATATACATTTTTAGTGTTTGCAACACTTTTTCTTTTGTATTTATAATGGGTTTACTCTTAAGGATGTTTTCCCTCCGGACAGAGGGTTCCCATATGTTCACAGTAAGTCTGTTACTTTCCCCTTATCGCAACTTTTTAGCTTGCTTTATTCAACTGCTCCTATAAAAAAAAATTTTTCTATAGCAATTTGAGATATATGTTGAGTTCTGCACCCTTTGGTCAATTTATCACCATTCCATTCTCGTCTTCCGATATTATTATGCCTTTTTTTCAACTTTGATATATTTTTGCTTTTTTCTATGAGTGCGGCTCTCGCGCTACTCGGGAACCTCGAGCTGGATTAAGTGATAAATACCAAGCTTTTGACTTATTTCGATCTTTGTTTGATCATTTGTTTCTTAATTGCTCCATTTATCTAATAAGTTGTTCTTCCATATCTTTTTAATTATACATATTTTTTAACAGTAAGATTTGTATACACTGTTGCACGATTTGCGATCATTGGTTTATTTAGATGTCATTCAACTCACATGTTCACCTTTCATTTGTGTTTCACATTAAGTTAATTAGTGTATTTTGGCGCCTGTTTAGGCGTGTTGAATGCTTCTTTAGTATTTAAAGGAGTTCACTGTCGGTGATTTGCTATCTTGATAAAGGCTATGTAATATAGCCGAAACGTCGATCTCAATAAACACCACTTTATTTCTTTGCTGAAAGTTCCTGTGAGTGCGGTCTATTACTCTTTAATTTTGGATTTAATTCTTCGTTGGATCTGCACCCAGGCATCAACGTGATTTTGACAGTGAGTGCCACCAACCTATATTTCCTTTGCATTGACTTTCTCATGGCGGGCACCCTGTATAATATATTTCTACATTAAGACTATTTGACTATTGTTACTCCTATACTACACCTTTATCGCATTTTTAGTATGGAAGACAACGCTTTACCTACATTTATTCCAACACCAGTGGAGGTCGTGTCACTTAATGAATTGGATGCTGACAATATTTTATTTGAGGAAAGCGCCACCAATAGAACCACTCAACTAAGACCCATTGATATCTTTCATAATATACTGAAACTATCGAAACGCTCTATAGATCTCAAACTCCATGGTATTTACTTATCAGACTATTATCGTTTAAAGCACATTCCAAGAGGCTTTAGAATTACTAACACTCCAACCATAGGGCGTAACAACCCCGAATTCTGTCGTAAATGGTGTGGGGTTTTGAACAAATGCTCACTAGATTTGCTTTTACTAGTGATTGAAGAGGTTAAAAAAGAATTGAACAATACTACCATAGAATTACAAACATTTGAAAATCTACACAAAGAACTATTAATATCGGATAAACCCAATAAATGGATAGAGAAACTTGAGAACCAATTGAACTTGTATACAGAAGACTTACATAGATTTAAAAAACAAAAAGTAGACAAGGTTGAAGCTGATTACAAGGAACATAGGGTTTACCGTTGGTTGTTAGGCACACAACCTAGATTCAGACCTCATTTCAAAAGGACCAAAAAAACTCTACGTCCCGCAGACACAATAGATGAGACATCAGCAGTTTCCTCAGCTTCAGATAGTGACACTAACGCACAGGAGAACTCAACACATACTCCTTTTTTAAGAATCAGCACACGCTCCCAAACAAGCAACATAAAGGGAGACCTCACCCCAGAAGGAGCAGGAGGGGGCGCCAAAGGAGCTATACCAAAAGACAAAAAGAACAAATAATTTTCAATCTCAGCCGTTATACCTTAAATCAAACTGAAATTGATCTTTTATCCAAGGGCTTAACTTTTGTACCTACTGTGAAGCACGATCCAATTCAGTTTGATATCGAATTACACAAATTTCAAAGAAATATGAAATTAAGAGAGTATTTTAAGAATACAGAAGAATGTATAACACCATATAACAAATTTAGACCCACTAGTACATTCGAGCCAGTTAACACCAATCCTTCTATAAAAACTTTCACTAGGTTATTGGAAATTGAAAATAACAAAATTTCATCTACTAATAAAAAATGTTCTTACAATGTGTCCAAAAAAGAAAAATTAGCCATTAAATCTTTGGCAGAAAATCCCAACATCATTATAAGACCGGCAGATAAAGGAGGCGCCATAGTAATTTTGGATTATGATTACTATAGACAAGATATCTTAGAGCAACTTAATGATTCCTCCACTTATGCCCTATTAGAGAAGGATCCTACTTCTCAGGACAAGAGAATTATAGATCAAACTATCACTATTGCCAGAGCCAGTAAATGGATCGACATTCAAACTCTTAAATATCTAACCACTGATAACCCCAGGACACCTGTGCTTTATACGCTACCTAAAATACATAAGCACGCTACTACACCCCCTGGTCGCCCTATAATTTCAGCTCGAGGATCATTACTACAACCGCTAGCCTGTTTTGTAGACTTTTACCTGCAACCATTATTACCCCTGATTCCAAGTTATATCAGAGATACCACTGACTTTCTGCTTAAACTCAACAATCTAGAACTTTTGGATGACAATGTCTTACTTGTAACAATGGATGTATGTAGTCTGTACACGGTTATTCCCCTGACAGATGGCATTGCAGCAATTAAAGATATATTAACTAAATTTCCATCTAGTGAACGTCCCCCTGATCATTTTCTTTTACAACTATTAGAGTTATGTCTTACGCTCAATTTTTTCAAATTTGAAAAGAGATTTTATAGACAACTCTCTGGGACAGCAATGGGGAGTAACGTAGCCCCATCCTATGCTAACATCTTCATGCATGTCTACGAACAGTCCTATATTCTTAAAGATTCTAATAAACAAATCATCAAATATTTTCGCTTCATAGATGATATTTTTTTGATTTGGCAAGGCAGTATACACCAACTTGAACATTTTGTACAATCACTTAACACTCTACACAGTAGTATACGATTCACTATGAAAGCTGATTCTAGGACTGTAGATTTTCTAGATTTAACACTTTGGTTAGAACATGGCCGGATACATTCTACCAATTTTAGGAAAACTACCGATAGAAATACTCTGTTACATAAGAAAAGTTTCCACCCTGAACATACAAAAAAGGGGCTTCCCTACTCCCAGATGATTAGGGTTCTTCGCAATAACACTAATAGGGACAATGCCTATGTCCAACTAGAGGATTTGAAAAACAGATTCCTTGACAGAGGATATTCTGAAATTGAATTAGACTCACAACTACAAAGAGCCTTAAAATTTACACAGAAAGAATTACTACATCCCAATAGTAAGAAGGAATCAAAATTAAATAGATTGGTATTCCCATTTACATATACCATGGCTCACCAACAGATTGCAGAAGCCACTATAAAATATTGGGATATAGTAGCATCTGAAACTTCACTCCCTGAAATCTTTGCAACAAGACCGATGCTGAGTTACAAGAAGGGCCCCAACCTAAGAGATCTCCTCGTTAAATCTGACCCGACTCATTGTTACACACAAACAAAAACCACTTGGTTGGGCAACACTAAAGTAGGATGCTATAAATGCACTGACTGTACCACGTGCAGGAGTATGCTCACAGGAGACCATTTTATCAACCCTCTTGATGGAACTAAGATTACTATTAAACACAGACTCACATGTACTAGCACCTTTGTAATATACTTCATCATCTGTCCTTGTAACAAGCTATATGTGGGACTTACATCTACTACATTCAAAGAACGCATAGCAAACCATAGAGCTACTATCAATAAGGCATATGCGGATAAGAATAGTGATAAACCAGTTGCCCGACATTGGCTAGAAAAGTCTCATCCCTTATCCACATTTAAATGCATGATTTTTGACCATGTACCTCCTCCATCTAGGGGAGGTGATAGAATTAAATTATTACACCAGAGGGAATTTAAATGGATACAGCGACTTCGCACCCTTACACCATTTGGACTCAATGAAAAACTTTCTTATACATGTTTCTATTAAGTAGGGACATGGTTCCCTCTTCGCTTATGATATCTGATTGATCTACAGGACTTTACTACAAACATTTGGATTATTATCATTGAGGTCAGAGTACAGACCTGATATTTCATTCTGCATCTCTAAATTATTTAAAGTTAGATTGATTACTTACTTCAACCTGAGGATTACATATGTCAACCCAAGGATTACAAATGAATGTCTGTGCAATATAATGCTTAGATGAGTCACGTCGCATGGTGTGGATGGTTCACGTATTCGTATTGGTAGTGGATTTATTTCCACCTAATGGTGAACCCCTAACCCCTTCGATGGGAGCCTAGTAAGTCCATGGACGAATCTCTAAGCTCTAAGCGCAGATCAGTCACGTCATTCTATATATTAAAACCATTTAAGGTGGGTTAACCTAATAACCTGAGGATTACAAATTATTACCTGTGGAATACAGCACTGGGAGGATTTACGTCGCATGGTGTGGATGGTTCACACATTCATAATGGTAGTGGATTTATTTTCACCAAATGTGGAACCTTTAACTCCTTTTAAGGGACCCTAGTAAGTCCATGGACGATCCTCTAAGTTTCTTTACAATTCCCATAACTTATGGAACAATTACACAATACAAGTGACGGATCGCATTACGAGGACATATATTACATCTGTTGATTTGAACTACATTAATATGATGCTTTCCATAATGGCAGCAATTTATCGGACATATTGTATCATAATCCCATGAAGAGGATTTTATGTACCTAATGACATGCGTAAGAAGATTTCTAAAGGTATTGACTCTCATGTTATATCTAATATGGAATTCTGTGTATTCCTAAGTTTGAATGCTCCATCGGTATGGTAAGGGTCAGCGACATCCACTACATCTATTAAGAAAAGACTTTGTCCTTACATATATTATTGTTTCAACCTGTCTATCATTAGAGTCGAGATATTATGCTAGATTTTGTTTTACAATTACACTCTTATATATATGCCTGTATATGCTTATGTTACTTCATTCCGTATTATTTGTAATGTCGGGTTATATGGTTCATGATATTTCCTCTTACAGTGTTTCATGTGTTGCGGTTAGACTTTTGATTCTATTCACACTTTCTTCCCCTGTGTCAGGAGTGTTCTTCGCTCCTTTGGATTCCTTCATGTTATTCTTTAGAAGTATCCTTGACAATTGTCTAGATATATTAATTAGCAATCGACATGTATCAACTTCGGTGTTCATTGCGGAACCACTGCCGTGATCATATACATTTTTAGTGTTTGCAACACTTTTTCTTTTGTATTTATAATGGGTTTACTCTTAAGGATGTTTTCCCTCCGGACAGAGGGTTCCCATATGTTCACAGTAAGTCTGTTACTTTCCCCTTATCGCAACTTTTTAGCTTGCTTTATTCAACTGCTCCTATAAAAAATTTTTTTTCTATAGCAATTTAAGATATATGTTGAGTTCTGCACCCTTTGGTCAATTTATCACCATTCCATTCTCGTCTTCCGATATTATTATGCCTTTTTTTCAACTTTGATATATTTTTGCTTTTTTCTATGAGTGCGGCTCTCGCGCTACTCGGGAACCTCGAGCTGGATTAAGTGATAAATACCAAGCTTTTGACTTTTTTCGATCTTTGTTTGATCATTTGTTTCTTAATTGCTCCATTTATCTAATAAGTTGTTCTTCCATATCTTTTTAATTATACATATTTTTTAACAGTAAGATTTGTATACACTGTTGCACGATTTGCGATCATTGGTTTATTTAGATGTCATTCAACTCACATGTTCACCTTTCATTTGTGTTTCACATTAAGTTAATTAGTGTATTTTGGCGCCTGTTTAGGCGTGTTGAATGCTTCTTTAGTATTTAAAGGAGTTCACTGTCGGTGATTTGCTATCTTGATAAAGGCTATGTAATATAGCCGAAACGTCGATCTCAATAAACACCACTTTATTTCTTTGCTGAAAGTTCCTGTGAGTGCGGTCTATTACTTTTTAATTTTGGATTTAATTCTTCGTTGGATCTGCACCCAGGCATCAACGTGATTTTGACAGTGAGTGCCACCAACCTATATTTCCTCTATATATATATATATATATATATATATATATATATATATATATATATATATATATATACACACACACACACACACACACACACACACACACGTAAATGAGAACCTACCGTTGGTCTTGTGGCAGAGTTAAATGCTTGCTTGGATAAACCACACCTAATCCACCTAGTTATCCTACTAAATACTCATAAGAGATAAAGGATTGCCAATATATTGTTACTATTTATAAACACTTATGTTCTTCCCCCAGAGGGTGATAGAATTATGTTGGTCCGTAAGACTTCTAATAGTATTGTACATCCTCATTTATAGACAGAAAATACATCCTCTACCCTGAAATAAAGGTATTGGTGACATAACATGAGAAATACTGGGTATTTAAGCCTTGCTTAACAGTTAACAACCCCAATCACCAGGTGTCCCCATACAATGTTAAAGAAATTTATAATAAGTCCTTTTATCTTATAGGCCTTTACCATCATCTCTTGGATATAAATATGTTTTGGTTTATGTTGATGCATGTACAAGGTTTACTTTGTTTTACCCCATACGTAGTTCAACTAACAGTACCAAGCTCAATTTTCTCAAGTCCCTAGCAAGTATTGATAAATCCAGATCCCTACACACTGATGGAGTAACTGCTGCCCCAGTTAGACTTGAGACAAGCCTGGCAAGTAGACAGTAAGAAAGAAGGAAAACTCCTGTGAGCGCAACAGACCTAAGCGGAATCCCACGTCCAGCTAAGTGAGAACAGCGTGGTCCCTTTCATTGGCTGTGAGACCTGTATGTCATATGGACTAAGAGAAAAGAATTTAACAGGTAAGATTAAAATCCTCTTTTCTCTGGCATCCAATATGACATACAGGTAACATGGGGATATACCAACATTAAGCTCCCAGAGTGGGAAGAAAAGGAAAGGACCAAGCGCCAGTCCCCATGATAGCAGAGTTCCCAAGGACTATCCAGGACAAGGAACGGCCCAAAACATAACTGTCGAGGGTCACTGAATAACTAACACACCACACTCGAACAAGAAACAGGGCTCAAAGCATAAACAACAATAAGGCACAGGAAAGTAAAGGCCTTAAAGTGATAGTAATACTTCATATTTGCTAAACTTAATCTTGTTAGGCTTAACAAGAGCAGAGCAGAACCATTCCAATCTATTGCTTTGTTGTAAGTTGATTGTAATGGTTCTGCTCAGAAACTCAATGTTTCGTCGGCCAAGGAAGCCAATGCAATGCACCATGGGTAGGGAAAGTAGTCACGTGACTGCACGGAGCTCTGAGAAAAGGGGAGTGAATTAAAATACTTAATGGTGGTGACAAGAAGGCTGGGCAGGTCTTACCAATGCTTAACAAGATTAAGTTCAACAAATATTAAGTATTACTATCACTTTAAACAGGCAGAACTACCTGCAGGATCTTCCAATCGAAACTGGCTTCAGCAGAATCCAGGACATCAACACAATAGTGTTTCGCAAAGGTGTGCACTGAGGATCAAGTCGCAACCTTGCACAGCTGTTCATCAAAGGTCTGATTTTTGTAGATCAAGGAGGCCCCAACAGACCTTGTGGTGTCTGCTGTAATGCAGAAAGGAACTGGTTTCTTTCTGAGCTTGTAAGCCTTGCGAATGGTAGACTTAATCCAAGATGCAATAGTGACCTTGGATGCAGCCATACCTGCCCTATGATCCTCAGGGCAAAAGAGCTAGTCAGAGACGCTCAACTAGGAATGAACCTGCCTTCAAAGTGATGAAGCTGTATAGGATAATTATCCTACCCAGGGTGCAATCTCTTTTAGCTCACTAGTGCCTTTCACAGAGAGGAAATATCCTAAAGCACATCATACTGATCCTACCAAAAGGCAGTCCAGCCACGAAGTGCCAGGCAATTCCTCTCTGAACAAGAGAAGCAGCCAACCCCAGACGTACGTTTGGCCTTGTTGGGCCTAGTCAGTGAGGTGCAGCTGATCTCTCTAGGCACTGTGAGCAAGGGGTCCACGTCTGGATTACCCTGTTACCCTTAGGGTGACTAGTCCCAATGGCAATTTGCATATGCAATAGAGGTAGTCAGAGACGCTCAACTAGGAACAAGCCTGCCCTCAAAGTGATGAGGCTCTATAGGATAAGTATCCTACCCAGGGTGCAATCTCTTTTAGCTCACTAGTGCCTTTCAAGAGAGGAAATATCCTAAAGCACATCATACCGATCCTACCAAAAGGCAGTCCAGCCACGAATTGCCAGGCTATGATCCTAAGGGGTCAGGGCAAAATGAAGGCACAACAATCTCCTGACTGATATGGAACTCAGAGACCACCTTAGGAAGGAATTCCTGGGAGTTACGAAGTACAGCCTTATCCTCGTCAAACACCAGGAAAGGCGGTGTACAGGACAAGGCCTGCAACTCACAGACTCTGCAGACTGAGACCTCAGCCAGAAGAAATGCCATCTTCCACATCAGAAGGCATAAAGGAATGGTAGCCAAGGACTCAAAAGGAGATCACTGCAAGATGCCCAAAACCAGATTAAGGACCCACTGTGGAGTGGGAGCCTTATAGGCAGGGAAGGTATGAGCGACACCCTGAAAGAAGACGGGGACATCTGGCAATGCATCTCTGGAAAAAAGACAGGAAGACCAAGCTCTTGTGAAGACAGGTCCCTGTTCATACACCAAGGTTAGAATATAGACCAAACCCTGTGGCAAACATTGGAAGAGACTGGTTTCCTAGCCTGGATCATAGTGGAGATTACCTCAGGAGAAAATCCTTTCCTCCTTAGGATGGAGGCTTCAACAGCCATGCCGTCGAAGCCATGCTCTCCATGTCCTCCTTCCATAGGCAACCCTGAACGAGGAGATCGGGTCTGAGTGGCGGTGGAAACGGATCCTGAATGGAGAGGGCCACTAGTTCTGGGAACCAAGGCCTACTGGTCCAATAAGCAGCAATCATGATAACTGCCAGTCCATCCGAATCTTCCTCCGCACCCACTGCAGATGAGAGGGATTGAAGGGAACATGTAAGCTAGATGAAAGAACGCTGGAATCACCAGAGGGTCTGCAGCAAAGGCCAGAGGATCCCTCCAACGGAAGCAAAACATCCGAATCTTCCTGTTGTTCCTGGTGACCATTACGTCTATCTGAGGGAGACTTCACCTCCACACTGACAGGCTGAAAATGTCTGGGTGGAGGGAGCACCAATTCTCCGGGGTCCACCTGTTGGAGGCCGTGAAAATCCTCCAGGACATTGTCTACTCCTAGAATATGCATGGTGGAAATGACTGGAACATGATCTTCTGCCCAGGTCAAAATAGATGACCTCTGACCAAGCTGAAGCGCTTCTTGTCCCACCTTGCTTGTTAATATATGCCACTGCCGTGGCATTGTCTGACTGGACAAGGACTGGATAACGCCTCAATTGAAAGGACCAGTATGCCAGAGCATGCCGAATTGCCCTGAGTTCCAGAACATTCATGGACTGTAGGGACTCCTCAGCAGTCCATCTGCCCTGAACACCCAGGTGACCCAGGACAGCTCCCTAGCTTATGCTGGAGTCTGTTGTCACAAAAGTCCAGTCCTGGATCACAATGGGCTTCCCCTTCTCCAGATTGGGCCTGTCCAGCCACCAGAGCAGGTCCTGCCTAACCTCTGTAGGGAGAGACACTCAGATCTAAGAGGTCCAGATTCCCATGCCAAGCATAGATAGTGAATCTCTGGAGCTCCTTGTTGTGTGCCATGGAGTACAGAATCACCACTCTAGTGGACATGATGCGGCCTGTAAGGGTCATGAACTTGTGGATCTGAAATGAGGGCCACTCCAGAGCTCGGGCTACCAAATTCATGGTTTGCTGAATGGAGACCACTGTCAGGAAAACCTTCCTTTGACAGGTATCGAAACCGAGACCAAGAAAGACCAGGACCTGAGAGGGGACTGGAGCAGATTTCTCCATGTTTAGAATCCACCCATGGTGGAGGAGAATCTGAGCACAGTTCTGGACATGTTGGTCCCGGAGTACCCTGGACTGAGCCTTCAGCAGAATGCCATCCATATAGAGATTCACCTGAATTCCCCAGGTGTGCAGGAAAGCAATCAATGCTCCTAAGACCTTGGCAAACACTGAGGAGCAGAAATAAGTCCAAAGGGCAGAGCAGTGAACTGGAAAGTGCCCCAATCCGCAAGCGAAAAGGAGGTACTACTTCTGAATGTCCGGATGAATCAGGACAAGTAAGGCAAGTAAGCATCCTGCAGATCCAGAGAGGCCAAGAATTCTCCTGGACACATAGCTGGGATGACAGAGCAGAAAGACTCCATCTTAAAGCATGCAGTCTCCACAAAAAAATTGAGGTCCTTGAGGTCCAAGATAGGACAAATGCCACCATCCCTCTTGGCCACCACAAACAGGTTTGAATAGAAAAATAAACCTCTTTGTTGATGAGGAACTAGAATCAGGACTACCTTGTCCAAGAGAGCCTGAATTGCCTCATTGACGCACCTTTTCTAGGCCCAGAGAAGTTCTGGACTGGAAGAATCTGTACATGAAGGCAATCGTTTACCCTTCCTATACCACCTTTTGATGCTGCCCAGGAGTTTGAAAAATGGTGCAGACACCAACCCACAAGGCAGCTGCAGACCAGGATTCTGTGAGTCATGCTGAGGTAGTCTTGCCAGTCCTGGGCTTGGTGGTGGAGTGCTTTGTGTGCCACGTCTGTCTGGACTTGATGGTTGGGTGTGAGGTGCCGGTTTGAGACATGCTCTGACTCTGTGCTTCATTTTAATGGAGGCACAAAAATATGCTGTTTCCTCGCCATGTTAGGGCATTTGGAGACCTGAGGCAACAAAGTGATCTTCCCTCCAGTGGCCTCACTGATTATCTGTTTCAGTTCAGGCCCAAAGAGATATTTGCCCTGAAAAAGGAGAGAAATGAATGACTTAGATGTGAGGTCTGCAGACCACATCTTGAGTCACAGTGAGCATCTAGCAGATAAAGAAAAGGCAAAAAAACCTTAACTGGAAGTTTGACGGCATCAAAAAGAGAGTCAGTGACATGTCTGAGCTTTAGACATGTTGGCCAGGAAGGCTAAAAGGTCCTCCTTATGGGCACCACTTCTGACAGCCTCAGTAAGTTGCTCGTCCCAGATGGCAATAGCTCTAGTGACCCATACAGAAGCCAAGGTAGGCCACAGGGCAGCACCAATGGCAGCAAAATTAGACTTTAGGATAACCTCCAGCTTCCTATCAGTCATATCCTTGAGTGCTGTAGAGTCAGCCAAAGACAGAGCCATTGACTTAGAAAGTCTGGAAATATGGGGGTGAACTTGAGGAAGTGAAGCCCACTGAGCCAAAGCTGCTTCAGAAAAGTGGTATAGCTTTGAGAATCTCTTGGAAAGAGATAGACGCCTGTCTGGTGTCTTCCACTCATCTGGAATGACCTGATCCAGAGTGGGATTGGGTGGAAACACAGTGTAGGACTTCTTGGGCCTCTCAAGATGTCAGAAGACTGGCCCTCATCAGGGGTAGTAGAGACTTGTAGGATTGTGAAAACCTCCTTAATGAGACCCTCAGCAGAGTACATGGGGTCAGCCTCAAAGAGGTTGCCAAAAGCACATGAAGAGTCCCCTTACCCCATTTCCCCCTCAAAAGAATCCTCTTCAGAGGTAACAGCGAGGTCAGGAATGCCAGGAGCCATAGAGGCCACACCTGAAAGTAGTGGGGGATTCCAAGAATGGAAGACCCCCTTGGAGGGAAAGTGGAAACTGTGCCATAGAGGACATTAAGTCCCTGACCCATAGTGGCTCTAGTTCAAGTCTGAGGGCCCAAGTGCTGTAGAAGGGGCCAGAGAGCAAGAGGGGCATAAATGTCCTGAGTAGTCTCTAGGTAGCCCCTTTTGGCATGAGGAACAGTAAGCAAGGGGGGTCAGACATGCCCCTGAGTCCTTTACCTGTGGTCTAGCCCCATGTCCTTTTGGATCTGACATCCTAACAGGAGGAGTGTCTAAACAGTATAAGAAAGCCAAATATTGTAAACCAAATTAAAATATCACCTCAGAAAGACCGAGAATGTACTTATCTGGCAGGCAAATGGTTAACCTGAGAAGGAGAGAAAACCCTATGTGTAGGATAGTCCAGCAAATAGAGAAAAAGGTGTCTGTACAACCATCAGCCAATCGGAACAAAGCCTGCAAAACTGGCATTCAGGGAGTTGTAGTATTCTCTCTTTGATGTTACCCAGCAAAGCCTGAACTTGCACTTGTGGGGGCCCCAGGGCAATGGGAGACAAAAAGAATGAGCCCTCTCTCAACTCTGTATGACAAACTGTTGCAGAGAATGTCCCAAAACAGTTTGTCCCAAAGAAGTCAATAGAGAAAGTGCGGACTCGCTGTAAGCGCACCTTAAAGGAGTGGAACACAAAAATCACAAATTTTCAAAAGTGAGCAAATTTACCCAAATACCCAAGGGAGCATGTAGGGATAAATAAAAACAGACAATCCTAAAAGGAAAAGTCCAAATACGCCCCAGAAACCATAGAAACGAACAGGTAAGGGGTTAATTTAATTATTACATAAATGCAGCCAAACAATCTCCAGATACCCTAGGGATAAAACCAAATAAGATACCCAACATGAGTGCACAAGTTCTAGACTCCAAAAAGACCCTTGTATGGAGGGGAACACTGGGACAAGTGGACCATGGCACTCAAAGGTTTACTCACCAAATTTCACTTCTGCCTTCAGATTACCATTGAAAGGACAAAGCCTGAGAGAGATCCAGTCAGGAGACTGGAGACATGGGTTGTGTGATTCTCAGCACAGGGCTGCAAGGGTCCACAACAGCACCTGTCAGCTGGACAATTCTCCAGGGAAAGCCAGGAATGGTAATCCACCTAATGGGGCAATTGTGACACTCCATAACGAACACAGAAAATAAAAAAATCTAAACTAAACAGAAATGTTCTCAGCCTTCATCCAGGTTGCTGGAACAAGTTTAACTGGGGCAGGGATAGTGGAATAACCTGATAAGTAGAAGGGAAGGCTCCACCCACAACTTTTTTTTTTTTATAGAAGTGTTCCAGTCTACAGGGGAGGAGCTGTCACCTCCCCCATGTATGTCATATTGGACGACGGAGAAAGACTTCTTAATCCAAGAACTTTTGTAATAGTGGTCAAACAAGGCCATGAATGTTAAGCACTGAATTCTCAGAACCAGCCTCTTTTTCTTACTAGAGATCCTGATGAAATTGAACGGTTTCTAACTGATGAAAGGTGTTCCCCACTTCTTGAAAGTAAGTCTCATATTAACATTCATTCATATTGTAAGCAACTGAGACAGGAGACATGGAAACACTGGCTCATGAATATATTACACCACATGTAGGAGAAAAGCACACGATGGGGCTTAGACTTTTTAGTTTGCAATTGTTACTTATTTTTATCATCCTCACCTGCATAGGATACAGTGGTACTACATTAAACAGCAACCTAGACCCCTCCTAAGATGGAATGAGACCCAAGCAATCTTCAAGGAAGAGATTCATCCATTATGATATACAGCTGGTCCTGGTTCAAGCTACAGCATTACCACAAGGACTTTACTGGAATCCATTCTCAAAGCCCCATTATAAAGAGACCAAAGACTTGACAAAATCACAGTTTATTCTACTGGACTCTAATAATGGTGAAGAATGCTGACATTGCTACCTCAGAAAGAAGAAAATCACTAGGTGAATAAAATTAGAGCAACCACTCTACAATATGATCTACCACTCTATGAACACTGAAAGCAGAGAAATTACTGTGAAAAGATGTGCTATGCAGCATTTGGACATTTTTATTATATTGACTTTCAACTATACATCAATGGCCTGCAAAAGAAATGAAAGCTTGCCATTGCCCTAATCCAGGTATTAACCAAGACCAGATACAGGAAATAGAATACCTAAATACCCTATATTATATGTGAATACTGGACAAGTGACCCAAAAAGACTTCCTACCAATCAGACAGAATGACAACAGGATACAGTTTTGGGAAGGTGCTGAAGAAGAATACTGCTTTCCTGGAGAAGTACATCCATATGAGGAAGCTATATTGTGTTCCAGTCTAATCTATGCAGAATGATGGAGAACTCCAAACATAGATGGCAGATAATGACCACTAAAGAGAGATTTCTGACCCTACTACACAATGGTTACAACGTCTAACCATGCCAACGGAATAGAATGAAAAAATATGTTTCACAATGTAAATGCATGGGACACTTGAATACTGCCAAGATATTTCGCATTTAAAAACTCCTTCTATTATAGCTATTCACACAAAGGTGAAAATAAATAATACTTGCAAGAGAAAGCAGGAGAAATTGATAGAGAAAGGAGTGTGTAACCCTAACATCTCTTCACATGTGTATAGATGCCTGCTGTGTTCCTTTTTCTACGACCTCCCTGATAACCTTCTCAAGTGGCAACCAAAGCAAACAGACCAAGGTTTTCTACATTATGATGGACTTCCTGGGTTCTGGTGTGTGTGGCAACATAAATGTGTAAAACTAATTATACTATCTACTACCAGACAATGAAGCTCATGAGATGGATTCTATAATCACAGGTATTCATGAACAAATGAATGTAATACGTCCAGACGATGTCCCCTGTGAATCTGCAGATTACGCAAAATATTGTTGATTTACCATAGCCTGTAAGCAATTTGAGGAAGCAATAATACTTAATATTTTAACCTATGTTACAAACATTGTTACTAATATTGATGAATGAATGTGAAAACAAAAGCTTTGATAGAAAATTACTAAGTAATGCTGAACGCTTATTACTAAAGGGCACATATTCAGTGACTAATAATAAATATACAGTAATATTTCAGACTGAAATGTTGTAATGCTTGAGCGGTATATTCGTGTTAAGAGATCATATGACAACCAGTGTCTGCAGCAATATCAGTTATCACTACACTCTCTGAGGAACTTAAGGTTGTTGTATTACTAAATAAACTTAAGGCTATGAGATTAAACAGTTATGTAGAATAGACACCTTAAAGATATAGTAATACTTGATTTTACCAATCTTTATTATACATATTAAAATATGATCTAAGTCATGAGAATGCTCTATAAAATGTGCCTGAACCTCATTGATCAAGGTTCTGAATGACCTGTAATGGCAACCCCTGTGCAAATGCCTTATATTCAGTTAGAACCTTTGAGCAATGGCTCAAAGGAGATAGAAGAAATCTGGTTAAGTATATGAGAGTGTGTTTGGTGTTTTATTAAGGTTTTTATTAAAAAAAAAAATAAAAAAAAATTGTGCAGGTATTGCAAGGTGCGAGGGTTAAAAAAAAAAAAAAAAAAAAAAAAAATCAGCAGAGCTCTGAGGTGACAATTTCAAGGAATTACTGTATTCACATTGAAAGTTGGTTACTTACTTTAGAGTGGGCTTTAGAGGACAGTAAAAATCTTATTGAATTGTAAAACCAAGCATGAGTGATAGCAGGTTAGACAATCTCACGCAATGCACTTCTTGTCACGCTTGAACACCTGAAGCAATCGTTCCAGGGGTGTTAACGCTGTGCCAGGTGTGAGCATATTTTCTTTTAAGAGTCTAAGATATTGGATTTGGAAAGAAATATTGCAACATTGCGAGACATTGGAAACAAGTTTAGAACTCAGAGAGCAGGCAGTATGTGGGGTTAGTGGTGAAGAGGGTGGAGTTGTAGAAGAGGAGCAACAGGTAGGCAGCTGGGTAACAGTAAGGAGGGGAGGCAGTGGGCGGAGGAAGAGGAAGGCCAGTTCTGAGTTGACTCAGTCCAACAGATTTGCAAGATTGTGTGAAGATGAGGATAGCTCAGAATTGGCAACACTGGAGAGGGCTAATTCTTCTAGCAGCCAGGTGAACAGTCCTTCTTCCCGGCTAGATGGGATGCAGAGTAGGCAGAAACCAAGAGAGGTGGTGGTTATAGGGGACTCTATTAGGAGGGTAGATAGGGTAATCTGCCGCCAGGAAAGTGAATGCCGAACAGTATGCTGTCTCCCGGGTGCTTGGGTTCAGCATGTTGCGGACAGGGCTGACACTGTTGGGAGGGGCTGGAAGTGATCCAGCTGTCTTGGTACATATTGGTACCAATGACAAAGTAGGAGGAAGATGGAGGTCCCGAAAGAATGATTTCAGGGACTTAGGGTGCAAGCTCAAGGCAAGGACCTCTAAGGTAGTATTTTCTGAAATACTACCTGTGCCATGTGCGAGTGCATGTAGACAGAGGGAGCTCAGGCAGCTTAATGCATGGCTCAAGCAATGATGTAGGAAGGAGAGTTTTGTGTTCTTAGAGCACTGGGCTGACTTTGCTCTTGGGTACAATCTATATGGAAGTGATGGATTGCACCTAAATGGTAGAGGAGCTTCTGTGCTAGGGGAGTGAATGCTAAGAAGCTTGGAGGAGCTTTTAAACTAGGAAAGGAAGGGGGAAGGGTATAGATAGCAAAACGTGGGTAGATACAGCAGATAGGAAACGGGTCCAAGTAAATGACCAGGGGGGTGGAGAAAGGGTAGGGATAAATGTAGAAAATAGGGAGGAATTTCTAGTAAATGAAGATGTAGATAAAAGCAACGATGGGAGTGATATATGTAAAGACTTCAAAATTAATTGTATGCTAGGAAATGCATAGAAGTATTGTAGATATAATAGGAGAACTAGAATTGGTGGCAGTTAATGACCAATTGGACATAATTGGTATAAAACATGGTGGAATGATGCACGTGTCTGGGCTGTAAATATAGAGGGCTATTCCCTGTTTAGGAGAGACAGGATTAATAGAAAAGGGGGAGGTGTGTGCTTATATTTGAAACCAGAGTTAAATCCAGTTTTGAGAGGTGATATTAGTGAGGAAACTGGCCAAAATGTGGAGTCCTTGTGGGTACAAATTGAGACTAAATGTGGTGTACAAGGTAAAAAAACAAAAAAAAAAAACAAAAAAGGCGTTGGTGGGTATAAGATACAAACCACCCTATATTGTTAAGACCCAACTGCTATTGCAAATGAGGAAAGCTGCCCAGCTTGGACATACTATAATTATGGGAGATTTTAATTATCCAGATATCAACTGGAAAAATTAGACCTGTCAGAGTGCTAAGGGTAGCAGGTTTGTGAACACACTTCGTGAAAGCTACATGTCACAAATGGTGGAAGTACCGACAAGAAATAATATATTGGACCTAGTGATAACGAACACCACAAAAGTGGTATCCAATATTAAGGTAAGTGAACATTTGGGAAACAGTGATCACAACATGGTTACGTTTGAGATCAGTTTGGCAAAGCAAAAATGTATAGGTTCATCCAAAACTCTTAATTTTAAAAAAGCTAACTTCAAATTGTTAAGGGCTTCAATGCAACACAGACTGGGATACATTATTTAAAGACAAAAATACTGAGGATAAATGGTCAGAATTCAAATTTAGGTTGCAGAAATGTACCCAACAGTATATACCAATGGGGAACAAATGCAAAAGAAGTCACAGCCAATGTGGTTAACTGCACATGTAAAGGAGGAAATGGCAAAGAAAAAAAAAGCATTCAAACTATTTAAGTCTGCAGGAACTGAACATTCTTTCTTAAAATACAGGGAGTGCAACAAAGGTTGCAAAAAGGCAATTAGGGTAGCAAAAATAGAAAATGAAACTCGAATTGCAAGGGAAAGTAAGACTAATCCAAAAAAGTTTTTCAAATATATAAATAGCAAAAAACTTGAGGGAGTGCATTGGACCATTAAAAAATTAGATGGGTGAGCCGATTAGAACATCGGCCTTTTCATTATCCTCACTAAACACTTTCTTTGCATCAGTATATACAAGGGAGCAAGGAATGGTAGACGAGCCTCAACAAGTAACTAATAAAACAATACAATCATCAGATATTGGGTTAACTCAAGAAGATGTCATGGGTAGACTGAACAAAATTAAGACTGACAAAGCACCAGGTCCTGATGGTATACATCCAATGGTTTTTAAGGAACTCAGTGCAGTGTTGGCAAAACCCCTATATTTACTCTTTAAAGATTCTCTCACCACAGGCTCAGTGCCACAAGATTGGCGAAGAGCCAGCGTAGTGCCTCTATTTAAGAAGGGAACTCAAGCAGAACCTGGAAACCATAGACCTGTGAGTTTGACCTCTGTAGTGGAAAAACTGCTAGAAGGGATAATAAGGGACTATATTCAGGATTACAACACAAAAAATAAGATTAGCAGGAATCAACATGATTTTATGAAGAATAGATCATGCCAAACTAACCTTTTCAGCTTCTGTGAGGAAGTAAGCAGCAACCTTGATAATGGCAAGGCAGTTGATGTAGTATATCTAGACTTTGCAAAGGCATTTGATACAGTGCCACTCAGAAGGCTGGGTTATAAAATAAGGAAATTGGGGCTAGGAGATGACCTTTGCAATTAGATACAAAACTGGTTGAATGACAGGGAACAGTGTGTAGTTGTAAATGGACAATTCTCCAAAACAGTTAAAGTGAAGTACCCCAGGGTTCAGTATTAGGTCCGCTGCTTTTTAACAGGTTTATAAATGAACTGGAATTAGATATAGAAATCAAAATATCAATATTTGTAGATGACGCTAAATTATGCAGGGTAATTAATTCAGAACAGGATAATTGCTCTCTACAGAGGGATTTATATAAAATGGCAGATTGGGCAAACAAATGGAATATGAAGTTCAATATGGGGAAGTGTAAATGCATTTGGGAGGAAATAATCCCAAGGCTACTTATAAACTTAATGGAATCATTTTAGGGGACTCGTTGCTAGAGAAAGACCTCGGTATCCTTGTCAACTATAAACTTGGAAACAGTGACCAGTGTCAAACAGCAGTAGCAAAGGCAAACAAAATCCTGTCTTGCATAAAGAGAGGTATTGAAGCAAGAGTGGATAACATTATTTTGCCATTGTACAAATCATTGACAAGACCTCACCTTGAGTATGCAGTGCAGTTTTGGGTTCTGAAAAAGGATATACTAAAACTAGAGGGTATAGCAAAGAGCAACAAAATTAATTAAGGGAATGAAGGACTTGACGTATGAGGAACGACTAGACAAACTTGGTTTATTTACTCTAGAGAAACGATGACTAAGATGAGACCTTATCACATTGTACAAGTATATGAGAGGTCAATACAAGGATCTCTGCAGTGAGCTATTTATTCCAAGGCCTGATCAAATGACCAGGGGACACCCCTTGAGATTAGAGGAAAGGAGGTCTAGACTGCAGCAGAGGGTGTTTTTTTTTTTTTTTTTACAGTGAGGTCAGTTAAATTATGGAATTCTTTGCCCAAGGAGGTGGTTATGGCAGATACAATGGATACATTCAAGAGAAGATTAGATACATCTCTTTCCAAAGGGAGCATACAGAGTTATACTGTTTATTAGTAGGCAGATCAGGAAGGTCTGATAAAGACTAACTTATTTGGTAGCAGGAAAGCAATAAAATTACTGGGGTATGAGGAGAAGGTTGATCTTGATGGACTTGTGTCTTTATTCAACCTAATTTACTATGTTACTATATTACAGACTGTAAAATTGATTGCAATATTCATTCCTGTTGTTACTGTGAATGTTTTGGTGTGATTTTAACCCCGTATTTGCTGAACCAAACACTTTACAATGAAAGCTTACAAATCCATATCCCACACATATTGCTTTGCAGCTACCCTTCATCTCAGCATATTTAAGTAATATTATTACTCTACATTGCACCTATGAGGCAGTGAATATATTAATGCAACTACAGAATGAGAACACATTCTCTTACTACATACTATGTCCTTAGCATTACTTCATTAGGAATACGTTTATCTACAAGCATTTACTATTTTTTGCTCCAGAGGGCTTTTTTTGCCTTCCACTGGATCAGCAGGGGTGTTTTTGGCTGGACTTGATGGACGCATGTCTTTTTTCAGTCTTATCTACTATGTTACTAATAAATAATGTTTGTAACATCACCTTACTACTCAATGTTCAAGGAATGCAAACAAGTATTTGGTGACCTTAATAACCCTTATGTGTTTCATAAATGTTTAGGTTTTGAAATTATTCACAATAAAAGAAAAGCTTTAATATTCTATGTAGTTTTACCATACTAAACACTGTCCTGTTTTGTTTAAGGGAAAAAGACAATTAATTTCAAAATCAAGCAGCTGATTTGACAACTTCCCCAAGCATCTCTTGTCACAATGAATTCTTCCCCACATCAAGTAATTATTCCTGTGCAGCCACCTCCAGTAACATCCTGCAAAGTCCAGACAGTAAAAGACTTTCTGTACCAGTTTCTTCTTCCTTTGGCTCTATGAGCCCGTGATCCATGGAACTACTCTACCTTGTTTGGCTGCCTTAGTAACCCTTGAGGGAACCATACCAAGTCTTTACCACCCCTCCTTGTCATTTGTTGTGTACTCATACTGATATTTTTGTCATTGCTTTGAAACTCCACCAGATGAGTCTTTTTTGGATTCCCCAGAATCCCCTCCTTATGACATTTTGGGTGCTGCTGAGCCTATAAGTATACAATCTCCCTTTATTATTTCTTTGGATGGATCACTTAATCATGTTAATCATGTTGTTGAGTGTCATTCTGCAATTGAAGGGGGTGTCATTGGTAAACATTGATTATGATTAGTATGGTATTGGGATCAATAAAACAGTTTTGGGTATATAATGGTTAAAACATAATTCTGCATTTAGCTATTTATCCCATTGATGCACTTTGCTGGTCACTGCCTGCCGAGACACCAGTGCATTGAACAGCACCAGGTCAATAAGGCAGAGCAGTAAGTTGTAAAAAGCCAAAAGGTGTCAAGTGGCGATAAATAAACTGGCATAAAATGAGGATAAATAAAAGGAGAGGGGTGTAAAGATGACCAAACTGAATAAAAGACAAAATGACCTGCTTATTAGGGCAAGGAGTTAAATACAAGTTGTGGCTAGATGTGTGTCTTATACCAGATGTGCTGCAGATAGTTTAGTAGAAATTCCAAGTCCGCATTCTGCAGACAGACTTAATCAACTTGGGAAACTCTAGTACCTAATACACAGTGGACCGAGACCTACCACCACCACTGCAAGCTTGTCTGTACAACATCAAGACATACTTTGAGGTTGTTAACAAACATTGATTGCTGTGTTCATTATACACGACAGGAATATGTCTCAATGTTGGGAAAAGTACATTTTAGTCTTACCTGTTAAATCCCTCTCTCTTAGTCCATATATAGGTTGCTGGTAACTTTGGGAAGGTGACCGCCCTTTTAAGTAGGCAGGAACAATTCTTGAAGAGAAGTGCAGGGTGGAGCCTTCCACCTCTCCTTAGCTAGTCCCCAGCCAATCCCCATCCAGTAAGATTTGAAAACTCACTACTAACTAGTTAGTAAGCAGGGAAAAGAAAACTCCTGTGAGCATGAACCCGAAAGGACTCCCACGTTCGGTCACAGGAGAACCAAGCACAGTCCCTTGACAGGATGGGAGACCAGGAACCTATATGGACTAAGAGAAAAGGATTTAACAGGTATGACTAAAATCCTCTTTTCTCTGTTGTCCAATACAGGTTACTGGTAGCTTTGGGATGTCCAAACATTGAGTCTCCCAGAGGTGGGAAAGTAAGGCAAGGACCAGGCGCAGGTCCTCAAAGTCACCAGAGCGTATATGAACCATCAGATTATAAGTAGCCCTACAATAACAATAAAGTGTCAACGGACACAAAAATGGGTATAACACACCAGGAAATGTAAAAGCACATGAAACTAGAGCCAACCAGGCTCAATAGTTAAGGAGTACTGAAGAGACTAGGAAAATCCTAGACAGGCAAGACTGCCTCCAGGATCTTCCTCCCAAAGCTAGCATCAGCCAATGCCAGCAAATCAACACGGTAGTGTTATAAAAGGTGTTCACAGATGGCCAAGTAGCCTCCTTGCACAACTAATCAGCTAAGGATTGATTCTTGTAAGCCCAAGATGCCCCAATAGATCTGGTGGAATGAGCTGTGAGGTGAAATGGAACAGGCTTCTCCCTCAATTCGTAAGCCTTACTCTAACGAGCCATAGGAATTTTTGTATGGAAAGTGCACGGACAGCCAGCATTTCCTAAAAGACTGAATTCACCATGCCAGCAGAACTATAAGAAAGCCGCCATAGTTTTAAACGTCGCCAGCTCCCGATTGGCTGATCAGAGTTAAAGGGGAACTTTCACCCCGCAATAACTTAAGGCTAACTTATTGCACACCTGGCGACTAGCTGCTTAGTAGCGCTAGTCGCCAGCAATATTACCCGGTTCTTCAGATATCGGCGTTTTACAGGAGCAAGAAGCACGGACGTCTCTTCACAGTGACGTCCGTGCGCCTGCGCTGTCAGTCCCTTTTGCACCGTGTGGTGCAAAAGGGACTGACAGCGCAGGCGCACGGACGTCACTGTGAAGAGACGTCCGTGCTTCCTGCTCCTGTAAAACGCCAATATCTGAAGAACCGGGTAATATTGCTGGCGACTAGCGCTACTAAGCAGCTAGTCGCCAGGTGTGCAATAAGTTAGCCTTAAGTTATTGCGGGGTGAAAGTTCCCCTTTAAAGGGCCCCCAATGACTTAAAATGGAAGCAAGTCGGCCCCTCTCTGATTGGCCACAAGTTTAAAGGGACTGGACTGTAGGCTTGCTGGATTGTCGCAAGCCTGCAATACATCTGACAACCAGTGGGTGTCTCTCTAGCTGGATAAGGGAAAAACCCAACATCATGTCGAACACTGTATTGCTTGGGAAGTAGGCAGTTCCCTGATTGGCCAAAGCCCCAGGTGACGAGTTTAAAGGTCCCCCATAGAGTTAACATGGGGGGGAAGTAGGCGGCCCAGGGATTGGTCGGTTAAACTGCCCGCCCAAGGGTTCAGATAGGCATAGATGGCCATGATGGAACTGCCCAGGATTGGCCAGCCAATTCCAGGCTCCTGATTGGCCAGGGGTTGAAGCGGAATATTCAAACTGACTAAAAAGATGCTTCAACCCCCTGGCCATTGCGTAAGATAGGTATTTGAGCCCCTCAGCCTTTTGTCCCAGTGTTTGCTCCTCATCAGTCCCTTTGTCTAAATAATGTAATCATGTCTGGACCTTTGTGTTATGTATGCACCATATGTCACTGTCCTTTGTATTCTTTGTTTGGTCTTAAGTTGTGATGTGATTAACGTTGTATAAAAGACCAAGAGTTGTACAAATGAAGTGTTTTAGAGTTGGAACTTCATTCATGTCCTGTCACTTTGTCGCCGAATGGTATCAAGGGTCTCCTTTTGACCCCCATTCGTGGTAACAGCTATGGACTATGACTGGCGACGCTACCTGCTTGTAGCCGACCTCAGGAGGGAGAAACCCGGCACGACGGCATAAGTCCATCCACAGACTTGTGTATCTGTTACACTCCTTACGAATAGCAGACAATCCAGGAAGCTATGGTCACCTTGGATGCCGGTCTACCGGTCCTGGGACCTTCAGGAATGACGAAAAGTGAGTCAGACTGACGAATGGATTCAGTGCAGTGCACACAGAACTTAAGGTATTGTACCACATCCAACAAGTGAAGATCCTTTTCCTTGTCAGATGTGGGGTCAGGACAGAAAGAGGACATCACGATTTCCTGATTAATATGGAATTCAGACACCACCTTCGGGATAAACTCCTGAGAAGTGCAAAGAACTGCCTTGTCTTTGTGAAACATCAAAAAGAGTGGTTTTCAAGACAAGGCATGCAATTCAGCTACTCGGCGAACAGACACTATCGCCAGGAGAAAAGCCATCTTCCATGTCAGCAGACGTAGAGGAATAGTAGCCAAGGAC
Organism: Rhinophrynus dorsalis; assembly: GCA_037306005.1. Taxonomy (NCBI): domain Eukaryota; kingdom Metazoa; phylum Chordata; class Amphibia; order Anura; family Rhinophrynidae; genus Rhinophrynus; species Rhinophrynus dorsalis. The sequence goes on along the minus strand of JBBDGT010000438.1, from coordinate 260,229 downwards.
TGAAATGGAGTTCTGGAGAAGGGGCCTTCAAGAGCAAGTCATCCATGCATGGAGTGACAGATTCCGTCCCTGTGTAGGACAGACCCTAAGGCACCCAGGACATGATTGAAGACCTGGGGGGCTGTAGCCAGACCAAAGGGAAGAGCAGAAAACTGAAAATGCCCTTGGTCACAAGCATACCTGAAGTACTGGCAGCTCTCTGGGTGTATGGCTATATGCAGGTATGCATCCTGAAGGTGCAGAGAGGCAAGAAATTCCCCGACAGACATGGCCGTGATCACTGTCCTCAAGGACTCCTGGTGATAATGAGTTTTGACCACGAGGGAATTGAGATTCTTGAGGTCCAAAATCAGACAACAGCCGCCATCCTTCTTGGAAACCAAGAAAGGTTGGAATAGAAACCCAACCCCTGTTCCAGCTCTGGAACTGGTTCCAGAACCTCCTTGTCTAAAAGGGTCTGGATGGCGCCGTTGAAGAGACGGCGCTTCTCCACTCCATGTGGAGTGTGAGAAAGAAAGAACCTGAACGGAAGAAGTGAAAGGGATCCTGTACCCCTCCGAGACTACCGGCAAAACCCACGGACCCACCACGGTGTCTGTCCAGACATTGAGGAAGTGGTACAAATGGCCACCCACTGGTGCGTGGGCACCGGGGTTTGGCGAGTCATGACAAAAAAGGCTGGAGATCTTGGGCTTGGTGGAGCACTGCTTGGACCTACATTTTTGCTTGGGTTTGGAGGAGGAGCATGGGGCCTGGGGAACTGCCTGGTTCCTGAGACATTCTTCAGCTTGAAAGGGACGAAAATGCCAATTCCGTTTAACCAGAGGCTTCTTCTTGGGGACTAAAGGTAACAGAGTACTTTTACACCCGTTGGCCTCACTGATCTGGTCCTTAAGGTCCGGCCCAGAGATGTTCCCTGAAAAGGTAACGAAAGTAAGGTCTTCTTAGAGCCAGTGTCTGTGGACCAGATCTTGAGCCAAAGAACCCGTCTGGCTATGACAGACAAGGTAGAAACCCTAGCCACCAACCGGATGGCATCAAAGATAGCTGCAGAAACATAATGCTGAGCTTCAGAGTTGTTGGCAAGAAGCTACAGCAGGTCAGAGTAGGACATCCTGACGGACAGCCACAGTGAGCTGTTCAGTCCAAACTGCAATGGCCCTGTTCACCCAAGCAGCGGCAAAGGAGGGATGCAATGAAGTGCCTGCAGTAGCAAAAATGGCCTTTAGAAAGACCTCAAGCTTCCTGTCAGTCCAATCCTTAAGGTCAGAAGTGTCCGCAACAGGCAGAGCAGTGGACTTAGAAAGTCTAGAAACTGGGGTGTTCACCATAAGAGGGTTTACTTTTGAAATGGCGCACTTAAAGTGTTGCATTTCTTTGGCCGCATCATTCCAAATGGACCATTTGGCATGTTGCGCTTTAAACAGTCACATAAGGGTGCATTAAGGATGCAATATGGGTGCAAAACCAACCCAAAACACACTTAAACCACCCCAAAACCAACCCCTATTGCAGCCATATTCCGTCCTTAATGCTTCATTATTGCACATGCGACGTTGTATTTGCGACTCTTTAATGCGTGATATGGTGAATGTGTCACTTGGAATGACGTGACATGTAGAGTCTGCGACTCTTTAACCCCTTAACGACCACTGCCGTACCAGGACCGTCACTGCGGTCTGGCACTTAAGGACCTCTGACTGTCCTGGTACGTCATGGAGTTCAGGGCTCCCGGAGTGGCTGCATGCCACTCCGGAAGCCCTGAACTGGAATAAAAAAAAAAAAAAAAGCAAAAAAAAAAAAAAGCCCTGTGGTCCTCAAATGCCGGTCCTTAAGGGGTTAAGGCACACAATGCACCATTTGGAATGACACGGCCAAAGAAATGTGACACTTTAAAATACATTTTAAGTGCTCCATTTCAAAAGGATACCACTTTTGAGGATGCGCCCACTGAGCTAAGGCTGCTACGGAGATTTCCACTCATCTAACACAAGTTGGTCAAGAGTGGGATTAGGTGGAAAGAAGGTACACTGCTTCTTAGGTTCATGAAACGCATCAGAAGGGTCCTTGGGAGTCTCAGAGACCAGGGAAATGTTCATCAAAGCTAGTACTTCCTTGATCAGGGTCAGCCTCAAAGGGGTCCCCAAAAAATTGGGAGGATACTACAGCGGTTCACCCTCATCCGAGACCACCAACAGTTCCTCCTCAGAGGAGTCGGATGCATCAGGTACACCCTGTGGCTTAGGTAAGGAAGATCTGATAGAAGTAGGGGGCTGCCAGGACTGGAAGACCCTCTCTAATTGGGATGGAAAGAGTTGTAAGGTAGACCTCAAGTCTCTAGTAGCGGCCTTAAACTCTTGCATCCACAGTGGCTCTAGTGCAAAGCTAGAGGTCCCTGGGGGAGACACAGGGGCAGAAGAGCATGAGGGGCATAAATGATCTGAGCATTCTCTAAGCAGCCCCGATTAACATGAGGAGCAATGTGCAATGGGGGTCACAGACACACCAGTATCCTTAGTCTTAGGCCTAGCCCCAAGTTCCAACGGATTTGACATCCTCACAGGATCAAAACATCTGAAAATATAAGGAATACCCAAATAGAGTGTCTAAAATTAAGTATTTCACCCCAGAATAGCTAAAATGCACTTACCTGGAGGGCAAAGGGTTAATCTGATAAGAGTCCAAGCCCTATGAAGGATACTCATGAAGGGAAGGCAGAAAATGGCATCCGTGACGGGAGCCAATCAGAAACTAGCATTTGAAGCAAGTACTCATGGGAAATGTAGTTTTCCCTTCAAAGTACCCCAGACAGTGCCCAAAGCACCCTGAGCCCCCCAAAACATTCAGAATGTTAACCGGATGATAGAACAAGGGCAGAAACAAAATGAGCCATCCCTGAAGTCGCTATGTTGAGCAGTTGCAGAGATTTGTCCCAAACTGTAACTTCCCATAGAGGTGAATGGAGCATGGCGTCTATGCGGTAAAGTGTGCTGTAAAGGTGCGGAACTCAAACCAAAACCTGATGCCAAAAGGCATCAGGAAACACTAAAAGGATGAAATAAACACTGGTCCCAGTACAGAAAGTGCCATAAACCCTTCAAAAGTGCCCAAACCAGCAGTGAAAGGGTAAATTTACCACAGAAAACCCATTGCTCCAAAACCCCACAGACATACAGATAAACCCAGTGAGTGCAGGAGTATGCAGTAGGAACTCCAAGAGAGACCCCTGTGTGGAGGGAAAGCATGGAACGTGTATCTCTGCACTGAAAAGGGTTGCTCACCTTTTTAGCAGGTTTTCTGATTACCATTTTCCTAAAGAAGAAGCCTCAGTGGGCAATTTCCAGGGAAAAGACATGCTACACACAAGCTTTTCCTTCTCAGGGCTGACGTGTACAACAGCACCTGGACACTGAGCTATCCAACTTGGGACTGTCAGTAGTGGTAAATCCGCCTAATGGTTGGTATTCCATATCTAACAGAAAAATAATCTAAAACTACAGCAGAACTATTCTCATGGCTTGCTTCATCAAGGAACAAATCATACTGGATGGGGATTGGCTGGGGACAAGCTAAGGAGAGAAGGAAGGCTCCACCCTGCACTTCTCTTCAAGAACTGTTCCTGTCTACTTAAAGGGGTGGGAACCTTACCACTAACCTAAATTAGACAGAGAAAATTATTTTCTTATTAACATAATTTTTGATTATTAGGGGTGGGTGAAACTTTTCACCATGTTCCTGTGGGAAATTTTGCAAGAACCATGTTGTTATCCGCTTTTTCCTGGGAAAATAAGTTTTAAAACTGGCGGCCATAATTTTCGCATCTTTTGCCCATTGGCCAAAAGTTTTCGCCATTTTTTCACTGGCTAGAAAGTTTCCGCACTTCCGCTATAAAAAGGTGATGTTTTAGCTGAAGGCAGACACAATAGAAGCGGCTAAAGAGAGAGATAGACGTGCTGTGCTGCTGTGATTTTGTCAAATTTGAGGCAGAAAAGGCTCATAGTGACTGCTATCACTATGAGCAAGGTAAAAAATAATCAGTGGAGGAGCTGGAATGACCCTTATGTGTGCACTGAGTCTGAGGTGGATGTGACTAACAGTACTGAACCAATGCCGTCCAGTCCCCCTAAATCACCCCAAGGGATATCTTGGGGAATTTAATGGAAAGGGAGGGAAAAAAGTGAATGGGAAGGAAGGGAAAAAAGGGAATGGGAAGGGAGGGAGAAAAGGGTAGTACTAGGGAGAGCAGGACAAGTCGGCTGCCTGTGCCTGCTGCAAGACGTGCTGTCCCTGCTGCCAGTGCCACCACTGCTGCACCTGCAGCCACTAGTGTTGTACCTGCTGCCAGACGTGCTGCCACTAGTGCTGTACCTGCTGCCAGTGCTGAACCTGCTGCTAGTGTTTCTTGTAGTACTCAGGAGGGAAGGAGAAAATGATGCCAACTGTGACAGCAGGGGATCACTACCACCACTAGCAATCAGCTTTTGGAATTTGCGAAAATTGCAACTGCTCTAATTTCTGCTGCTGCTGAGTTGAAAGGGCAGCAGGGTGCTGAGGAGCAGGCTAGTGTGCCACAGACCACCGTGGACACAGTGGGAATGGGTTCAACAATTAATGCGGGACTAGGACAGGTTCTACTGGCCAGCAATACTTCTGGTCCTAGTTGTAGTGCTCAATCTGAGGCAGTAGCAGCAACATTATCCACTGCCACAAAAAGTGAAAGGGAATGTGGAGCAGAAGAAGAAAGAGGCCATTCTTCTCCACCTGTTCCCTATCCCTCCCCCCAGAAGTCATGGGTGTGGGACTATTATTCTATTCCAGCAGGCACAGTGCAGTCATCATCAACAACGGTACAGTGAAAAATTTGTGACAAGTTAGTGAGAAGGGGAAAGGAGAGAACACACATTGGCACAACCTCCCTGATAAACATGAAACGCAGACACCATGACATTTATGTCAAACATGTTAAAGCCAAACACCCATTACAGAAATCTAGCACCGCTGTTACTGTACCCCCTGACTCTCCAGAAAGGTGGAGATCAAAGAGGAGGAAGACTAAAGAAACCCAGAAAGACACTGGAAGTTCTATGATAAGCAAAACAACTAGCTCGCCATCAACATCACCTTCTTCCTCGAGGGTAACAAGTACATCTTCTGCCAATCCATCTCGTTCATCGTTACCTCCCCCGCCAAATGCCAGCCTCTCTTTTGATGTTAGGCTATGGCAGTTCGTCTCTACCCATTGCACACTGTGTGGTATACTGACCACACATGCCAGCGTGGTGCAGGAGAATCGATATCAGGCCATCAAGCGGCATCTGAGGCGATTCCATCCCACAGAATATGCTAAGATGGAGGCAGGGAGGGTTCATCATTACTACTAAACTGTCAGCAAGTTGTCATGTGTCCTTAGCGGGGCCTGGACAAGGGGGAACAGTGACAGCGGCAGTACTTGGTTTCGGGTGTCATTGTGTTTGGATACAGTTGTGCCCCCAGATGTTATTTACCACACACATACTGTGTATATTGCAGTTGCTGAGGAGACCCACTGATCCTGCTCTCAGGGGAAAAAATATATTCTAATAACACACCCATGATGATTTCGGAGGAGGAGCAGGTGGAGACGATTTAATGGCCAAGTTATTCTTTTCTCCACAAATACTGGGGGCTACTTATTCTGCTGCTACTGCCTCAGGCGCATCACTGGAGCCAGTCGTGGCAAATGGAACCTTCATCATCCATCTTCCACGTTACTGCTATTGTTGATCCCATTCCCTTTCAGCTGTCTAATCATCCTGCTGCTTAACCCCTTAGCGACCCTTGACATACCAGGACCGTTATGGGTAAACCTGCTCCAAGGACCGTTGACGGTCCCAGTACGTTAAGGGTTAAACTCACGGGCGCACGGAGCAATGAGAGTGTGCGGGCTGGTTGTTACCAAGTGCTGGTATTGGGACACTTAGTAACAGCCAGTAGAAACGTTGTTGCAACATGCGATTCGCTTGATGAGCGAATCACATGTTGCAAGAGCTGAATGACAGGGACAGTATTTGTAAATACTGTCCCTGTCATATCTCTCCGCCTCCCTCCATCTTGCACACTGCTGAGGTAGAGAGAGACAGACATCTTGTCAGATTGTGCTCCAGCATTCCTGAGTGAAAAACTGTGAAAGAAAAAAAAAAAAAAAAGAAAAAAAAATGAACCCTTTGATCACTGTTTTGCAGTGATCAATAAGTCCCCCCCCCATCTGATCACTCTAGAAGTGATCAATTTGCTGCAGATCTGTGGTAAAATCCCCCATCCCCCCTTGTATTTTTTTTTTTTTTTACATTTAAATTTTTTTTTTTAATAAAATTTGATTAATAAATATAGTTTAGGTAGGTTTAGTGTAGACGTGTGTTAGGGAAAGGTTTAGGGTTAGATTTAGGGAAAAAAAAATTATATATGTATAGTTTAGATAGGCAGCTCACTTGGGTCAGGTAGGTTCAGGGTATATGTAGGTTAGTTTTAGGGTTAGATTTAGGGATAGCGTAAGAAAAAAACCCCACAGATTTTTAGATTAAGTGTATAAAATGCAGCGGATGTACAGTGTTAAAGAGGCATATGCCTTTTTGGCATCTGACTCAGAGGCAACAGACACTGCATCAGACTTTGACATAACAGTTTTCAGAGAGTGAGAGCAGCTCTAGTGATGATGCTGGGCCTTCTGTAAAGAAAATATGTACTGCCCCAAGAGCTGCCCTGGCAACTGCCCCAGCACCTGACAAAAGATCTGCCCAAAGACCTACCAAAAGACCTGCCCAAAGAAATGCCCCAACACCTGTCACTCCTGACCCTAATGAATGGGCATCACCAATCAATTTATGCCCACAAATCCCAGAATTCACAGGCAACCCAGGGATTCAAACTGATGTGGAAGGATTTACCCATGGTAATTTTTTTTTGTTTTTGGGGGAAGACATTTTAGGTGAAATTGTGTCCCAAACCAATTTGTATGCAGCCCAGTATATTGCCGCCAACCCTACAACTTTTGTTGTTAAGCAAGAAGTATGGAAACCAACAGACATCACAGAATTTAAACAATTCTAGGCCTCAATAAAGGCAATGGGGATAATAAAAAAAGCCAAGTAGCCGATCCTACTGGAGCAAAAACCCCATATGTGATTCCCCTATATTCCCAAAGACTATGACCAGGTCCAGATTTGAAGTCATTTTGCACTTTATGCATTTTAATGATAGTACCCTGTGCCCCCCAAAAGAACACCCGCAGTATAATAGACCGTACAAAATTAATCCCCTAATAAACCATTTACAGAAAACGTTTGTCCAAGTATATATGCCTCAAAAAGAAATTAGTGTAGATGAATCCCTAATGAAATATAAAAGCAGGTTAGGGTTTAAGCAGTACATCCCCTCCAAGCGTTCCAAGTTTGGTGTAAAATTTTATAAAATGTGCGAAAGTGCCACAGGCTACACCCAGGCTGTTAGAATTCGTGAGGGCAAGGATAGCCCACTTGATCCTCCGGGTTCCCCGAATTTATGGGAACAAATGGAAAAATCTTTGGGATTTACTTTACCCCTTATTAAATAAAGGCTATCAGTTATTCGTTGATAATTATTACACCAGCCCCCTTTTATTTAAGTCTCTTTTTTGTTTTGACACCGTGTTCTGTGGCAATGTCAGGCACAACTGCAGGGAGTTGCCAAAAATACTTGTAGATACCAAACTAAAAACTGGGACGTCCTTATCTTTGTGCCAACAGGAGCGGCTGGCAGTTAAGTTTAAGGACAAAAAAAGATGTCTACATGCTGACCACCATGCATGAGGACAGATCTGTGGCAGGCACTGTTCGTGGCAGGGCGGGGTACTGAGAAAGCCAGTCTGCATCAGGGACTATAATATAAACATGGGGGGGGAGTTGATCTGTATGATCAACTAATGCAGCCATACCTCGCAATGAGAAAGTGTAGGGCATGGTACAAAAAAGTTGCCATCTATATGATGCAGACTGCAGTACATAATTCATTTTTAATTTTCAAACTGGCAAACCCCAATCAAAAATGTAGCTTTTTACAATATCAGCTACAACTCATTTCCCTATTTTTGTCTCACTGTGCGCCAGAAATCATTCCATCAAGACCCAGGGAAGCACACTATTTATAAAATCCCCCAAACTGCCCAAAAGAACAAACCACAGAAGCGCTGTAGGGTTTGCTACAGAAAGGTAATACGGACAGACGCCACCACTTACTGTCCTGATTGCCCTTCCAAACCTGGCCTCTGCCTTGGTGACTGCTTCAAGGAATACCATTCAGGCACAATGCAGTAGTGCTGTAAATCTTTTTTTATTATTTGGCGACTTCCCTCCCCCCGAAATAGCCTGTTTTTTTATTTTTCAAAACACAACCCTCCTTAGATCTAACACTATCAAAATTTATCTCTGATAATGGAAACACACGTTCCCTACTGGGCCTAGTAGCTCCCCCAAACCCTGACAAACCTATGCATATGGGGCATTGCCGTACTCAGACGATGTAACTCACCACTAATGTAAAGTGAAAAAAAAAAAAAAAAAAAAAAAATCTGCAAATACCATCTGATTGAAATCCAGAGCAACACAAATATAAGTGTGAAAAAATGGTTTCTCTCTGCCTTACTGCAGATTTTGGGAGGGATTGGTGATAATTTGGCAGCGAAAAATTTGATAAGATGCAACCAGGGTTGTCTACTCTTCTACAACATATACTTTTGGGGGTAAAATTAATTGCAGCATTGGCAAACAGTTCGAAATGAGACAAGGCACCAGCTGTTAAAATGGCATGTCTGTAAAAGGAAAATAACATGTTCCAACTGGGCCCGGTAGCTCCCCCAAACCCTGACAAACCTATGCATATGGGGCATTGCAGTAATTAGAAGGAGCCGAACACTAATCAATGCAGTTTATAAAATCTTCACCTATTCTGTGCTGAAATTCACATCAACACTGAAGTCTAAGTGTGAAAAATGCTGATTTTTGTTTTGCTTACGTCAAGGTTTACAAGGGATTGGTGGTAAAATGGTTGTGTACAAAATTTGAAAAACACACCTAAAATGAAAGCCTGGGGTGTCTACATTCCAAAAATATACACTTTTGGGGGGAAATCTTAAAAAAGAGAACTGTTTCACAGCGCAAATGAGAAACGGCACCAGTGACGCAAGCTCTGAAAATTTAAAGAGTGAACCTAGAAACGCACATGTTCCAATTTGGGCCCCGTAGCTCCCACAAACCATAAGAAAGCTATACATATAGGGTATTGCCGTACTCAGAAGAAGGAGCAGAACACTATTCAATGCAGTTTATAAAATCTTCACCTATTCTGTGCTTGAAATTCACATCAACATTGAAGGCAAAGTGTGAAAATGCTGAATTTTTTTTTTTACTTGTGTCAAGTTTTCACAGGATTGGTGGTAAAATGGCTGAAAACTTGATAACACACCTAAAACGAAAGCCTGGGGTGTCTAATTTCCAAAAATATACACTTTTAGGGGAAAATCTTAAAAAAGAGCACTGTTACACAGGCCAAATGAGAAATGGCACCAGATAAGCAAATTAAAAAAAAAGAAAAGAAAATTCAATATTTGCTGAATTTGTCAAGTTTTCACAGGATTGGAGGTAAAATGGCAAAGTACAAAATTTGAAAACATCTAAAACGAAAGCCTGGGGGTGTCTACTATCCAAAAATATACACTTTGGGGGGGGGGGGGGGAAATCTTAAAGTGGAGCACTGGAACATACAGGGCTGGATTTACATCTCAGGAGCCTGTAAGCACAGAAATTTGAAGCTACCCCCCCCCCCACCCCGTGGGCCATCTGCACTGGATACCTCCACAATGCTCCTAATCTCCATGTTGCCCCCCAATCATTGCCACATTGCTCCCCATTAGCTCCAGCTTGCCACCATCATCTCATATATCGCTCTCACATTGCCCCCATCATCTCCATATACCATACTGCCCTCACATTGCCCACATCAGCTCCATACTGCACCCATTATCTACATATATCATATTGCCTTCACATTGCCCCCCATCAGCTCCACATTGCCCCCCATCAGCTCCACATTGTCCTCACATTGCCCCCCACCCCATCAGCTCCAACTTGCCCGCAACATCTCCATATTGCCCTCCATAGGCTCCAACTTGCCCTCCATTAGCTCCACATTGCCCCCACCATCTCCATGTTGCCCTCACATTGCCCCCCTTCAGCTCCAACTTGCCCCCACCATCTCCATGTTGCCCTCACATTGGCTCCCCCCCTCCCATTGTCAGTTTCCTACCTCCCCCCGTTGTCCGTTTCCTACCTCCCTGGTAGGAGATCTGTAATCTGTCTGTGCCTCCTTTGGCACAGTCTTGTACCTGATGGAGCTCCTGCGCGGTCTCCTATTCAGGAATGCAGAGTGCTGGGAGATTACATCATCTCCCAGCGCTCTGCATTCCTAAAAAGGTGACGAGGGAGCTCAGCACCTACAGAACTGTGCCAAAGGAGGCACAGACCTGTCCTGCTGGCGAGGTCAGAAATGGACAATGGGGTGGGGGGCAATTGTGAGTGGGTGCCGCCGGCGCAGCCAGCGAGGTGGCTAGTTTTTAATTAAAAAAAAAAAAAATCCGAAAGGCAGGCTCCCCTCGGTGGCGTACGCCTGTAGGCAGGTGCCTACTTTACCTAATGGCAAATCCGGTCCTCGGAACATAGCCCCAAATGAGAAATGGCACCAGATAAGCAAATTAAAAAGAAAGAAAATAAAAATCAATATTTGTTCAAATTTGGGCCCTGTAGCTCCCCCAAACCTTGAGAATTCTATACACATGGGGTATTGCCGTACTCAGAAGGAGCCGAGCACTAATCAATGCATTTTTAAAAATCTTCACCTATCATGTGCTTGAAATTCACATCAACATTGAAGTCAAAGTGTGAAAAACGCTGTTTTTTTTTTTTTTAACTTGCGTCAAGATTTACGAGTGATTGGTGGTAAAATGGCTGCGTAAAAAATTTGAAAACATACATAAAATGAAAACCTGGGGTGTCTACTTTCCAAAAATATACACTTTTGGGGGGAAATCTTAGAGTGGAGCACTGTTACACAGCCCCAAATGAGACATGGCACCAAAGATGCAAGCTGTGAAAATTCAAAGTGTGAAACTGGAAACGCGCATGTTCCAATTTGGGCCCTGTAGCTCCCCCAAACCTTGAGAAACCTATGCATATGGGGTATTGCCATACTCAGAAGAAGGAGCTGAACACTAAACAATGGATATTTTTAAATTTTCAACTATCTCGTGCTTGATATCAACAGTAATATTGAAATGTAAGTGTGAAAACTGCACAAAACAAAAAAAAAAAAAAAGTATATATATATATATATATATATATATATATATATATATATATATATATATATATATTACCACAATTTTGAAAAATATTTCAGGAAAAATAGCTGCATAAAAATTTCTCCTGGTTATTTACCTTATGTTGTCTAGTTTTCAAAAACATATACCTTTGTGGGACATTTTTGGTTCTGGCACCATCAACTAAGATGCTCACATGCCAATTGTTGAAAAATTACAAGCTGGAAATAATGGCAGCCATCTTGTACTATTTACCTTGTAAATGTGAGGAAGGGATTGAAATACTAGTCATATGGGGTACTCATATTCAGGAGAAGCAAATGAATATATTTAGGGGTATTTTTTGTCATGAACTAATTGAATGCAAATCCTGACAGGAAAATATAAGCAAACTTTTTTTTTTTGCTCTTTTTTTTTCCTTTTTAATCATTTTAAATGATGAGGTATTCATATAACTGTGGTATCAAAAGAAAGCCCTAGTTGTGCTTAAATAAAACAGTATATAATTTGTGTGGAGTGTACAAAGGGAATTAAAGAGAAAATATGGTTGAACAAAGACAGTCAAAAAAGTCAAAACTGCTCCGGTCCTTAAGTCAAATCTAACTGAGATTTTCCCGGTCTTTAAGGGGTTAAACAACTCAGCAGCAGCAGTGCGAACAGCAGTTGCAACTCAGGACGACATTTGACAGTGGCCACTGGCCAACATGACCTGCTGGCATTAGGCCAGCAGGGCGTTTTTTATTTTTTTCTCAGGGCTTGTGTTTTGGGAAAAATAAATAAATAAAACAAATAAAAAATATAAATAAAAACTAGTCCTATAAAATTTTTTAGGGGGGGGGGGTTGTTTCTAACAAGCCGAAGTCCTACAAATCAATGTTTCTTCAGGGCTTGGGCCTCTAATATGTCTAAGTTCTACAAAGGCCTCTAACAACAAATCAAACAGCTAAAAAAATAAATAAATAAATTAAGACATTTGTATTTAAAGTGACAGACAAGAACCCCCAGACATAAGCCGCCACTGGGGTGGACTGATACTTGACTTGATAGTCACTTTAAATACAAATGCCTTATTTTATGGATTTTTTTTATTAACCGTCCCCCCAATAGCAGTCAAGAACCCCACCCCCCCAAAAAAACAAACAAAAAAAAAAACCAAACAAAAACAAATTCCCTGTTCAAATGATTAATTCATTCACCAACACAGGCACCCTCCTCAGACCCCTTTATACCATGTCTTATGAATTTTATTTTATTTTGGATTTTTTTTTATTAAGTGCCCCCCAATCCCAGTAAACAACCCCCCAAAAACATTCCCTGTTCAACTGATTCTTTCTCCACACTCCACCAACACAGGCACCCTCATGCCCCTTTTATGCAATGCCTTTGGGAAATAAAATATTATTTGTAATGTGTCGTGTGTAACTTCTATGTTCCCATTGATTTCAATGGATGAAAAAAGTGGAAGATCTGTACTTTCCACGGGAAATTGTTCGCAAAGCGGAAAGTGTCATTTTTCGCCGATTTCAGTTTGAGGTGGAAAGTTTTGCCCATCCCTAATTATTATGTTACTGGCTCTGATGAAATACTATGTACAGTTCCTTCATTGACTATACAATGCCAGTTGTACTTGTCGTTAAGCACCATCCAGGTATGCTTCTGGAGAAAATCAGATTCAAATCCCACTGAGGAGTGGGATTGCTGAATGCAGGGTAGGTGTGGGCCCATCTCCCGAACAAAGGTCTCGATAAAAGGACAGAAGGCAATATATGCCTGAAAAAGATCAGAGCCGAGATCTGAACCTTGATACAACTCTTTCAGACCATTGTTAAAAGCATGTTGAAGAAAAGCCAGAATCGTAGGAAGACAAAGGCTGTAGAGGAGGTCTTGATCAACACTCCACTGCTAGTATAGGGTCCAAATGCTATAACAGGCCTTATGCAAGACTGGATTCTTAGCTTGTAGTGTATTAGAGATCAAAGCCAACCCTTCCACCTGACGATGACAAACCAGGCCCTGGGTCAGGAGATCCTGTGTCATGGGAAGGAGAAATAGTTCAGAAATGAACAGATTGAGAAGGTGTGAGGACCAGCCCGACAGGGCCAAATCGGGATAAAATTTCAATGGTGCAGACATCACATCTATTGTGAAAGCTAGACTATCCTTTAGCTTGGCAAAGAACAGTAGAACTTTACCATTCTTGTGAGAAGCCATGAGGACTAAAGATGGAAGTCCCCAATGGTCAACAATCTGGATGAACACAAACCGGTTGTGTGCCCAATTCTAGGGATCAAAATGTTGATGACTTAGAAAGTCTTCAACCACATTTTCCACCCCTTCCGAAACAGACTTGCTTCTGGTTCCTCCTCAGTGACTGATGTATGCAACCAATGTTGCATTGTCCAAATAGACACGCATGGGACCAGTGGTAAAGTGCTAAGTGAATGGCCCAATTTCCAGAATGTTGATTGAAAGACTCTCTTTTATATACAAGTAAAGCCGCTTAGGTAGAAAATCAAAAGACAATATTGGGTGCATAAAATTTCAAACAAGTCTCAATATATTCAGCATGTATAAAGATTACATGGAAGCTTTACTCACAGATGCCAGTACAAGAACGCCAGAAATTAACATATATGTGTAAGAGGTATCTTGAGCTGAGCAGGTGCACATTCAGTGGAGAGTAATCCTCCAAAATAATCAAGAGCAACACAGCTCTATCCAAGAGTGAAATAAAAACTCATCTCAGAACATACGCAGGTGACGAGAAAAAAACACGTTAACCACCTAAAGAATTTTGGACTGAAGTCCTTAATCACAGGTAAACACCTGATAAACAGGTGTGTTTTTAAACCCTAGGCTCCTCCTCTGTGAGTCCAAATTCCAAACCCATATACATATACAAATATGAAAAAGGCACATTTATGTGAAATCTGAGGCCTCTAGCAGCATTACCAATGACCTTATTTAGATCAGGCTCAAGAAGTTGTTTCCTCAAAAAGGAAAGGGACATCAAAGACATTGTAGAAGATTGGTCAGCTAACCAAATCTTGAGCGATGAGCGGTTACTGAAAACGCCAAGGATTTACCAAATAACCTAGCGGCATCAAAAGTTGCATCTGTAAAATATACACTGGTCTGAAAGAATATTGTCCAGCATAACTAACAGTTCTTCTTTGGAAACATCCCCACAAATGGCATCTGAGGGGTGTTCACTCCAGATAGCCATGGCTCTATTGACCCAAGTGGTAGCAAATATGGGTAGCTGAGTGGCCTCAGCGGCCACAAAGCTTGTCTTCAATAAGGAATCTAAGCTTTTATTTGATATTGGGGGGGGAGGGGTGGAATCAACCAAAGGTAGAAAAGCCCACTGCGACAAGTTCTTAGCTGAAAATGGATAAAGGTTGGATATACACTTGTTAAATAATAGTCTCAAATCAGGCATATTTGACCTTTCCAGGAGAACCTGCTCCAGCATGTTATGGGGAGAAAAAGTGTTTGGTTTTTTTTGCATCATTTAGGATGTTCTGTGCAGAAGATCCTGAATCAGTGGCCTCAAACTTGCATTATATTTAATACTGCACTGATGAACCCTTCAGCTGAGGGGCAAGGATGTTCCTCATAGCATCCCCAGATGACAAAGTGGAATACATTTACTCCCCATTGGTGTCAACTCTGCAATGTCCTATTGAGAATGGCCTTTAAAGACAGGATTAATGTGTCTGACAGGGGGTATCGGGATCCAAGACTGAAGAAACACTTTGAAAAGAAGTATAGAAGCAACTGAAGGAAACTGACTCTTGTTCTGCATTGGAGGGTCCTCATGGTGTAGTAAGGGACACAGTGTAAGAGGTACATACAGAGCCTTAACATTCCCATGGAAGCCCAGTATGGCATGAGGAACAATGTAACAGGTGTTAAAGGGATAGTAACACTTTATATAAAGTTTATATTGTTATGTTTATTCTCCGGAGTACAGCAAAGGTACTCACATTTTGTGGTGTTTTATTAAAAAGATATAGCAGCTCAAACTTTAATTTTTTAGGTGCAGTATCACAGTGGCCATAGGATGATGTAGCAACAGCACTACTGTAATATTTCAGGCCATTGTGATACTGCACCTAAAAAAAACCCAAAAAAAAACAAAACAAAACTTTTTAATAAAACACCTCTCAGCAGTGTTAAAGTTCAATGTGAGAGTAATATGGCTAGGCAAATAGGGGATTATGGGGAATGTTGTTTCTGATTGCACTTGCCCAGCAAATGGTGGTTCTCCAGTCATGCAAAAAAGAGGACTTTAGTCTTACCTGTTAAATCCTTTTCTCTTAGTGCATATAGCTTACAGGTACCATGGGGAGGCTACAGCTCCTCCCAGCAGGCTGGAACAATTCTTAAAGAAATGCAGGGTGGAGCCTCCCCCTCCTCCATACAGGCTACCAAGCCACTCCCCTCTCCCAAATAGGTTTGAGACAATAAAACTACTGAGCTCGATAGCAAGAAGAAGGAGAGGAGCATGGACCCAAACGGACTCCTACGTTGAGCCACAGGAAACAAAGCATGGTCCCTTTCACAGGGTGAGAGACCTGTAAGGAATATGGACTAAGAGAAAAGCATTTAACAGGTACGACTAAAATCCTATTTTCTCTGTCATCCAATATAGCTTACAGGTACCATGGGGATGTACCAACACTGAGCTCCCATAGGCGGGAAGAGAAGGAAAGAACCAAGCCCAGTCTTGCATGATACCAGAGTTCCCATGGACTATCCAGGACATGGAACAGCTCAAACTAAGCATCAATGAACACTGGATAACAGCACACAGCACACAATAAAAATAGGGCTCAAATAAGGCACATGAAATTAAAGTCCTAGACAGGCAAAAAATGCCTCCAGGATTTTTATACCAAAGCCAGAACATCCACATGGTAATGTTTGGCAAAGGTGTGCACAGAAGACCAGGTGGCCGCTTTGCACAGCTGTTCAGCAGAGGCCTGATGTCTTGCAGGCCCAGGAGGCCCCAACAGATCTGGTGGAGTGTGCTGTAATGCAGAAGGAAACAGGTTTCCATCTAAGCTAATAAGCCTTGCGGATGGCGGACTTAATCCAAGATGCAATAGTCACCTTGGATGCAGCCAAACCAATCCCGGGACCCTCAGGGATGACAGAGCATCTGTCGTGCGAATGGACTCAGAACTGTGCACATAGATCTTGAGGCAACTCACTACATCCAACAAGTGGAGATCCCTCAGCAACTCTGTAGACAGAGACCACTGCCAAAAGAAAAGCCATCTTCCAAGTCAAAAGACTTAAAATAATGGCAGCCAAGGACTCAAAAGGAGGCCGCTGCAACAATACAAGATTAAGGTCCCACTGAGGAGTTGGAGCCTTGTAAGCAGGGAAGGCATGAGCTACTCCCTGGAAGAAAACCTTGACATCTGGCATCACGGAAATGCATCACTGATAAAAGACCCGAGGTCTGGACCTTCAAGGGACTAAGGCTAAGGCCCTTGTTCACACCATCTTGTCCTCTTGTGAGGAGAGATCCCTGTTCACACAAGAGGGAAAGGTAGACCAAACCCTGTGGTAGGCCTTAGAGGACACAGGTTTCCTGGCCTGTATCATGATGGCAAACACATCAGGAGAAAAGCCGTCAAATCTAGACTGTCTAAGTCCTCTCTCCTGAGGTAACCCTGGCGGAGGAGATCTGATCTGCATGGCAGAGGAAATGGATCCTGAGCAGCCAGAGCAAGCATTTCTGGAAACCAAGGTGGTCTGGTCCAATAAGGTGCGATCAGAATGACCAACGTTCCATCCATCCAAATCTTTCACAGAACCCTGGGGAGGAGAGGAAGTGGAGGAAAGATGTAGGCCAGATGAAACAGCCATGGAATTGACAGGGCCTCCACCTTGAACACCAGAGGATCCCTCCAGCATGAGGAAAAGAACTGAACCTTCTGGTTGTCCCTGGTGGCCCATCAGGGCCATCAATGGAAGACCCCGCTTCTGCCCCAACAGATCGAAAACCTCAACTGTTCTGCAAAGACATTTTTTACGCCTGGAATGTGCACAACGGAAATGGCAGGAACGTGCAATCTCTGCCCAGGCTAAAATAGCCTTTACCTCCAACCAAGCAGCTGCGCTTCTGGTGCCTCCTTGCTTGCTAATGTAGTCTGACTGGACACACACTGGGCAACCCCTCAGATGAGGTCCAATGCTTCAGAGCATGAAGAATTGCTCTGAGCTCCAAAATGTTGATGGGAAGGAGGGCTCCCTCTGTCGACCAACAACCCTGAACACCTGTGAGTATGGTCCAATATGGAATCACAAATGGCCTTCCTTTCCTCAGGCTGGAGCTGCCCAACCACAAGTGGAGAGCCAGTCTCACGTTGTGATCCCAGATCCCCCCGGCACACACGGATCACAAATCTCTGAAGCTCTCTGGTGTGAGCCATGGAGTATGGTACCGCCTTGATAGTAGATATCTTGCGCACCAGAGACGAGAACTTTCTTTCTGGAGAAGAAGTCCACTCCAGAGCGTGAGACACTTTGGATGTGATCTGCTGCACAGAGTCTTCTGTCAGGAATACCATGCCCTGACGAGTGTTGAAGCAGAGACCAATGAAGACCATGTCCTGAGAAGGAACCAGAGCAGACTTATCCATGCTCAGGATCCATCAGTGTTGGAGGAGGACCTGGGCACAGTCCTGGACCTAACAGCCCAGGATATCCTTGGAGGGAGTCTTCAAGAGAAGGTAGTCCATGTATGGAATCACCCGAATTCCTTCAGTGTGCAGGAAGAAAATCAATGCCCTTAAGACCTGTGTAAACACCTGTGGACCAGTGGTGAGCCCAAAGGGCAGGGAGGTGAACTGGAAGTGACCTAGGCTGCAAGAGAACCAGAGGTACTTCGGACTGTCTGGATGAATTGAAATGTGTAGATACGCATCCTGCAGATCCAAAGAAGCCAGATATTCCCCTGGACACATCGCTGTATGGACAGAGCACAAAGACACCATCTTGTAGTGAGTACGGACCACAACTTAATTGAGATGCTTCAGATCCAGGATAGGACAGCAGCCGACATCCTTCAAGGGAACAACGAAGAGGTTGGAATATAAACCGAAACCCATCTCTGGCTGAGGTACCGGAGCTAGTACTCCCTTGTTCAAGTAAGCCTGAGCCACCCATTGAAAAGAGCTTTTCCTGCCCCTGAGAGGAGAGAAAAAGGTAGACTCTGAAGGGAGGTAGGGATGTGAAGGGTATCCTATAACCTCCTGAAACCACCTGTCATACCCACTCACCCGCAACAGAGCTTGTCCAAGTACTCAAAAAATGTTGCAGGCAACCACCCACAGGTGCGTGTGGACCAGGGTTCGGTGAGTCATGCTGAATTAAGTTTGGTGGAGGTGTGTTTTGACCTCAACTGCTGCCTGAACTTGGTGGAATGCGGGGTAATGGCCTGAGGCAGCACCAGATTTGGCCTTTGCTCCTCGCTTTGGTGAGAATGAAAGGAACGCTGTTTTCTTGCTTGAGAATTGTGCTTAGAAACATGAGGTAACACAGGGCTCTTTCACCCAGTGGCTTCACCGATCCTGTTTTTCAATTCAGGGCCAATAAGGGATGTACCCTGAAAAGGAAGAGAGACCAGCGATTTCTTAGAGATCAGTAGACCAAATCTTAAGCCACAGTGTACGTCTGGCAGCCAAAGAGAAAGCAGAGGTCTTAGCCTCAAGCCTAATGGCATCAGTAATATAATGCTGAGCCTCAGAAATATTAGCAAATAGGCAAAAGGTCCTCCTTAGGGGCATCTTTGCAGACAGAGTCAGTCAGCTGTTCATTCCAAATAGAATTGCCCCTATTAATCCATGCAGACTTCAAGGTAGGTCTGAAAGACGAATCACCTATTGCAGCAAAGATAGCATTAAGGATAGTTTACAGCTTCCTATCTGTCAGATCTTTGAGTACCAAAGCATCCGCAACTGGCAAGGCAGTAGACTTAGAAAGCCTAGAAATAGGGGAATCAACCTGAGGTGGCAGGGATGTTCCACTCATCCAGGATAATTTGATCCAGAGTGGGATTAGTTGGAAAAACAGTACAAGGCTTCTTGCGCCGTGAAAAGACATCAGAAGTATACTGTGGTTCTGTCAAGTTAAGGTTAGATAAAACCCTCCTTTATGAGACCCTCAGCAGAGAGTTCAGGGTCAGCCACAAAGGGGTCGCAATGAAACTGGGGAGAAGCCCCTTCTGAACACACACCATACTCAGATTCCTCAAACTATTCCTCCTCAGAGGAATCAGATAAATCAGGAATGCCAGGGGCCTTAGTGGCCACAAACCTGAAGGACGTGGGGGCTTTCCAGGATTGGAGAACCCCTTGAAGACAAAGTGGAAACTGTGCCATAGAGGACTTTAAGTCCTTGACCCAATGTGGCTCTTGCCTGGAGGGCCCTGGTGGAGAAGCAAGGGTCACAGCACATGAAGGGCATAAGTGACCTGAGTACTCTCTGGGAAGCCCCGCGTGTCATGAGGAACAATGAGCAATTGGGGGGGGTTAATGATTCCCCTGAATCCTTAGCCTTAGGTCTATCCCCATGTCGCTTGTGAACTGATATCCTAACAGGAGAGAATAGTGCCTGCAGTAGAGGATATTCCAAATACTGTCTCCAGATTAAAGGGACAGCAATGTCCCACAAAATTGTTTCTAGTTTTGTAGATTTTAAAATAATAAACTAAGTGCGACAAACCATATCTATCAAATGGCTATGATTTGAGAGAGATAGGCATTGAAAGTTCCCCGCTCCCTCTCCTTAAGTCAGCTGTAAATCGGACAGCAGGAGATTTGAGTCGTACGAATCGAGGAGGCTCTGCAGCAGAGCCACAATCTCGTTATTTAAAAAGAACTTCTTCAATGGAATGGTCTACAACGTGTGTCTGGTTTGCAAGCACATTTTGTATACCTTTCTAATGAAGTAATTCTTTTTAAAATAACAGGATTTTGGCTATGCTGCAAAGCTGCCTGCTGGTCCCCAGACCAGGATATCCTGCAGTCAGCTAGACGCTGACATCAGGAGGAGGGGAGTGAGGGGGGAACTTTCAATGTCTATCTCTCAAACCATAGAGGTTTGAGAGATAGGGTTTGTAGTGCTTAGTTTATTATTTTAAGCTCTACAAAACTACAAAATTAGCGTCCCTTTAAAAAGTTCACCCCAGAAAGCCTAAAAGTTACTTAGCTGGCAAGCGAAGAGTTAACCTGTGGAGGAGAGTAAAGGAATCCAAGCCATGCATATGATACTCATGTAAAGAGAGAAGGTAAATGGAGACTGAATCAGAGCCAATCAGAAAAGAGTCTGCTAAAATCGGAGTCTATAGGAAATGTATCAAAAGCAGAACTCTGACACCTCCAGGGACTCCAAAGACACAGCGTATGGTAACCGGAGTGTAGGGCAAGGGCAGACAAGAAGAATGAGCCAGCTCTCAACTCAGTATGTAGAGCTTTTGCAGAGATATGTTCCCTAGCAGCCTGTCCCATAGAGATCAATGGAGTATTGCAGCGTTACGTTAAAGTGCACCTTAAAGGTGAGAATTCAAATAAAGGGTGAAAAATAAAAAGTGCCTGAAATATGTCAAAACACCTACAGAACACTAAATAAAGCTAAACAAACACAGTAATCCAAAGTAAAGAGGATTTTAGTCTTACCTGTTAAATCATTTTCTCTTAGTACATATAGCTTACAGGTAACTCTGGGAAGGCAACAGCCCCTTTAAGTAGGCAGGAACAATTCTTGGAAAGAATGCAGGGTGAAGCCTTCCTCTCCTCCATAGCTGGCCAATAGCTATTCTCCACCAGTTAGATTTGAGACAATAAACCTAGATAACTAGATAGCAAAAAGGAAAAGAGAAAACTTCTGTGAGCATGAACCCAAAAGGACTCCCACATCCAGCCACAGGAGAACCAAGCATGGTCCCTTGACAGGGTGGGAGACCTGTAAGCTATATGGACTAAGAGAAAAGGATTTAACAGTAAGACTAAAATCCTCTTCTCTGTCGTCCAATATAGCTTACAGGTAACTCTGGGATGTACCAACATTTAGTTCCCAGTGGTGGGAAAGAAGGCAAGGACCAAGTGCCAGTCCTCATGATACCAGAGCTCTCATGAATTAATCGGCGCACGGAACAGCCCAAACAAATGAAGTGCCAAAAGACACAGCACTAACACAGCAAACCAGTAACCATAAACACAGCACACAGAACAAAAGCCAACAGGGCTCAACAGTTAAAGTCCTCTAAGACACAAGAAATAAAGTCCTAGACAGGCAGAACTGCCTCCAGGACTTTCCTGCCAATGCTGGCGTCAGCCAAAGCAACATGATAGTGCTTGGCAAAAGTGTGCACAGACGACAAAGTGGCTTCCTTGCACAACTGATCAGCAGAGGCCTGATTCTTATTGAAGGGTACAGGAAGGAGGTGTGTAATACTTGTGTTCGGTACCTATAGGGTTAATAGTTACATTTGACTGCCTTGCAGAAATCCATGTACTAAACTTATGTTCGGCACCTATAGGGTTAATAGTTACATTTGATTGCTTTGCAAAAATCCATGTACTAGGGAGGAAATCACTAGAGTGGTTTGTTCCAGCTTCTTATCTGTGTGATTGCAAAGAGTTGTTAGAATATGTTCAAAGCTGCTATGCGAAAATGAGCAGTGTTTCCAGACCCCCCCACGGGGGAGGAGATGGGTTACTGAAGAAACTGTTCTCTGCATTCTCTCCCCTTCCCCCCCTTTCCTGTGAACAAGTTTTGTCTTTGTTTTTTTTTTATAACTTCTGTTTTCTGCTGAAACGAAACTGTGCACCTCGCCCCTCCCTGTAGGGGAGAGGGGGGGCTGTATAGGACTATAAATGCTATGTATGATAAGAATAAAGAGAGAGCTTGTATTGTATACGCTGTTGTGTGTGTTTCTTTGCGAACTTTACAGCCTCCCGGTATACCGGTAATTGACATAGATTTCATAGACAGGCTGATCATAAGAGGGTGAAAGGTATCTCTTCAGGCAGCGATCCAGGTAATTGCCCCAACAGTTTTTGGTGGAGAATGCGGGCAGTGTGCATCTAAGGGTAAGTGACTTTATGTTGTCGCCGCCCCAAGGATCACACTGCCTTGGCATGTTACAAGCGCGCTATATAAATATAGATTGCAGTAATAGCAATCAGGAATAGAGACTGCAGTAATAGCAGTCAGGAATATAGATTGCAGTAATAGCAATCAGGAATATAGATTGCAGTAATAGCAATCAGGAATATAGACTGCAGTAATAGCAGTCAGGAATATAGATTGCAGTAATAGCAATCAGGAATATAGACTGCAGTAATAGCAGTCAGGAATATAGATTGCAGTAATAGCAGTCAGGCATATAGATTGCAGTAATAGCAATCAGGGTTAGAGTCACAGTAATGGTGACCGAGTCACAGTAATAGTGATTCAGGACTAAGGTAGTTGGAGACAACCACAGGATTAGGATATTGGTAGTTCAGGATAGCCACAGTAATGGTGGTCAGAGTCACAGTAATGGTGACCGAGTCACAGTAATGGTGACCGAGTCACAGTAATGGTGACCGAGTCACAGTCATAGTGACTCAGGAGAACTACAGGTTAAAATTAGTGGTTCACAACTACAGGATTATAGGCAGAGAACACTCTCTACCAAAGGGTCCCTCTGTGAGTCTATGTCAATAATCTACTGTTCTGTCCTCTCTTGTCTGTCAAATTGTTTTGTGATACTATATGGTTACTATGCACTTGTGTTGAAATATGGATGTTTATAGAAATGTCAATTATGTATTGTATAAAAGAATATTAGAGGCTAAGAATAAGTATTGTATTACTCTGTACTGTCCCCGGTTCAGGTGAAGGTAAGCACTGGGACCGGGTGTTATTCCAGGTGAAGGTGAGCACCTGATTCATTTCTTCTGTGTCATATTACTTGCTTTTGTGAAATTGCGATATATTATACCATCAATTGTTGTGTTGTGTAAAATGGGAGGTCAGGAGAGTAAGACCCCAGAAATAGGTGAGGATTGTATATACTATGTAGAGAGACTGACAGGGGGGTTCCTATTACACTATTCCATTCGTGTCTAATTTGGCAGGGAGTCTGGTCCTGCAAGATACCACCCACTGACTTTCTCCCCCTGATCACTGGGAAAATTTACAACTGTCTCATATTTGTTGCGCATGGCTAACCTGTTTACATACATGTTATGTGTCGTTTGTATGGGGTAGATACGTGCCCTGTTCTGGAGGGATATAGTAAGTGAGCACAGAAAGAGGGAGAGCATGCCCACATCACCAGAGAGAGAGACTTGAGGGACTAAGTTTAAGTAGTTACACGGTGGGATACAGATAAGTAGGGAATGGGGGTCACCCAAGGGAAGCCCCTTAAGGGAGTAGTGGCCCGGGATCTGGTGATGTTGAGAGAAGGGAAGGAACATTGTAAGAAAACGGGAAAGTTATTCAGAGTGTGTGGATTATTGATATCAAAATCAGGTACTAACACATTATGCATTCATTTAGTGACAGCTAGGCAGGGGTTAAGCCGCCATGCTTGTAAAATGTTGATGCTATGAGAAAGTTAGCGCAGCTCTGATTCCCCCTCCCTTCTCTTTCATTCTACCTCTCCCCCTTGTTCTCTCTGTTCTTAGATAAGACACAAGTAACGGAATTTCAAGGTCACCAACGCTGCTGTTTTCTTAAAGGTCCTATTGTTAAGATGTTGTCTAGTAGCTGGGAACTAACAGCTGACAGGGGCAGGTTTTTGTACATTTATGTGGAAATGTATTGCCAGGATCAGGTACTGGTAGGCCACCAGTAATTAGCCTGGACAGGCACACGGTATTGGTTCTGAGATAAAATGTTGCAACATTTAGGTAAATTCAATCCTAATTTTGTGTAATCAATTGTATGGATCCAAGCAAGTAAAAATATGGATTTGTTAAAGAAATTACCAATGTGTTATAGATAATAGAACTGAAATTATGTTCTTGAGTGAGAAGAGGCAGGAATGTGGGGGCTGTCTTGCTGGAAGTGTCTGAGGGGGTTTTGGCATTGGTCTTACCGGTTCAATGGTCCTCAGTGATCTAAGACCGAATAGTCCAGCCAGTCCACCCGGCGCGGTCACGGCCACCCCTTCCTCTCCTGTTTTGACTTCTTGGGAAACATATGTTTCAACTGAAGTGGTGCACCCAATGTGTATGTGTATATATGTATATGTTCAACTGAAGATTTGTTGAATTGTGATTTAGCCTCCATAAGAACAAATTGTAGTTATGTATATGTGCCCTTTGCAACCTGTTGTCTGTTAATTAGAGAAACAGCAATCCTGCTTCACCTGAAAATGACAGGAAGGGGTTAAATGCCTGTGTGCTGATTCTCTGCCACTATGAGACCATCGCGCAGCATCAGACCCCTCCCTCTCCTGTGTAATTTCTTCCCAGTTGTAATAATGTTATGGGGGGAATGAAAGAGAAAAGATTGTTGATACATATAGGAAATTAACTTCTAATGAAATTAGAGACAGATAAGTAGGGACTGCAGATGCATTCCCTTTTAATGACGTGACTGATAATGTATTATTGTTTTACTGTTTTCTGATCCTGGGGTCCGTGTGGACATGTGGGGAACCTCCTTTGAATCTTCCTGGGGTGCAGTAGGTTGTGCAGCAGAGGGATAAGTCCCTTGCCGCATCTTTGCATGGATTTAGGGAAACACAGAGTGTGTTGAGCAAGCCAGTAAGTGAAGTAATGGAGAAAGAAAGGACAGAAGTTATGTACAGAGATACAGAGGAAGACAAAAAGACTAGGCAGATATTGAAGGACCATGTAAAGTTTAGTGCCTTAGCAATTGCAAGGAAAGTTGGCACTGTTGAAGCAGGTAGAAAGAATAATGTAAGTGGTACAGCGAGATCTAAGCAGGTAGGAAAGAATACATGTTTTTACTGTAAGCAGGAAGGACATTGGAAGTGAAATTGCCCCAAGCTGAGAAATAAGTATAGATATACCGACAGAAATCCCCAGGAAGAAGGTGCATCTGTTGGTGGTGATGCAGACAGAAATGACTCACCTCATAAGACAGAATAGGAAGGGATCAGGATCAGTTTTTTTTAGCATTATCCTATAGTGCAGGAGGGTGGAATTTATAGTGAAGAAAACTATCAGTATAGTAGGGGTGGATTGAATTCCCTCCTCTATGCCATATATACAACCTATGGAAGTTACCATAGAAGGGACTATGGTCCAAGATGGTTTTCTCCTATCAGAGTCATGGCCCGTTGCACTGTTGGGAAGGGATCTGTTGACCAGATTGAGGACAGAGATAACTTTTGACGCTGACAAGATAGAGGTATATGTACCCGACTATTATGACTTGACTTTCCAGATGGCACTGAGAGACACTTCCCAGGATAGTCATGATTCAGACATCCCGGAGGAGGTTCTGCGCTCAGTGCCCTCTGCTGTTTGAGCAGCTGGAAAGCCAGGGGTTGGTAGAGATGCCCGACCCGTTATTGACTTGCAGCCTAATGCAGGACCGGTCTAGGTCAGATAGTACCCCATCAGCAAAGAGGCTAGGCAAGGGTTAAGCTAATAGTGGCCAATATTTTGACTGAAGGATTGTATGACAAACTGACTATGATTCTCCTGATCCAATAGTATGGGATGAACTGAAGCGGGTGCTGATGTTCGCCCCTGCTTTAGCTCTGCCAAAACCAGTTACCCTATTGACCGAGGACATAAATGATCCTCCAGAGCATGACTGTGTAGACGCCCTGGAGGAAGTGACTTTACCCAGACCAGATCTGTACAAAGTAAGTTAGAAATTGTTGGGATTTGTGTGATATATACTTGTAAATAAATCCTAAAATGTGACATATTCTAATCACTGGGGCCAGGCAATGGGCTTGGGTGTCATTTGAACTGCTCCAGATAGATTATATTGGGTTGTTTTGCAACCTGTACTGGGATTTTAGTATGCTGTTGTAATAATTGATTAATTGTTTAAGTGGCTAGAGACATTTCTTTTGAAAGGAGCTACTGCGGGATCAGTAGCTAAGGTGTTAATAAGAAAAGTAATTCCAAGGTTTGGTTTGCCTTGAGTTATTGAGTCAGACCATGGAACACATGTTACAGCTGAAATTGTTAAAAGTAATTGTGTCACTCTAGGGGTGGACTAGAGATATCATACCCCCTGGAGGCCTCAATCCTCTGGATAAGTTGAGAGGATGAACCAGACTCTTAAGCGCTCTCTGACCAAACTATGTACTGAACTAAGACTCAAATGGCTAGAGGCACTTCCCAGTGCCTTGACTCACTTCAGGGTGACCCCTTCCAGATCCTTAAAAGTTTAGTCCTTAAGAGATCCTCTTCGGTAGGCCCTGGAATAGGATTGTGATGTATCACGGATCTACCTTAGAGATTGGTAATCAGCAGATTATGGATTATGTAACTGCTTTGCAGCATACCCTTTCTTTTCTTCCCAGATTTTCTGTTCCACAGCCTTTGCTTTCGGCTGGCCCAGTGCAAGTTTCCAGATTGGAGAGTGGGTATATGTACAGACATGGAGAACAGAGTGTTTGGAGCCCCAGTGGAAGGGTGCATCCCAGATTCTGTTGACAAGTCACAGCGCAGTCACGCTGCATAAAGGAAAGACCTGGATATACCGCACCAGTGTGCAAGCTGCACCAGAGCCTGAGCAGGATAAAGGCCCTGTGCCCTCCCAATGCCCAGCAGATGCCCAGAGGGAGGCAGAACAGGGTGAAGGTCTGAGGCTTTTGTTCAGGAAATACCAGCAAGTAGGCTTATTGCATCGCCTACCTCCGTGGGACCCATAAGCAGGCTTATTGCATCGCCTGCCACCGTGAGATCATCAAGTAGGTGTTTTGACGGGCATAATAATCCCTGACCACCTGCCTACGTGGGACAAGACCATCATGAAGATCCATCCCTTTGGAAAGCTAGCACCCTCTGGCAGTGAAAGTGGCCTGCTTGGGGAGGTGCCCCTAAAGATAGAAAATGATGGTCTAATGTGTATTGACATCATAAGTGTGGGGGGTGGAAGGCTGGCTTATGTATGCAACTTATGTCTCACCCTCATTCACGTAAGGATTTCTAAAAGGCCACCTCTGCACTGGGGTCCGATGGACTGCAGAGACACCCCAGAGACCCGTGAGAACTCCAATGTCTGGATCTACTTAGCACCAGCATGTTATGAACATTACGAACTTTTGCTTGTGCAACATGGTCAGCCCTACTGACGTTATGACCACTTGCCTCATCAGCGTGCCTGCTTCGCTAGCTGTAATCCAAAAGTATTATTGTTCTTTATGTCCTATTTAAGCTTTTGTTTTGTCTAGTTGCAAACAGGTGTAGTTCCTCTGGGTCAGGTCCTTACACCCAGTATTTAAGGCACCTCCACAGTCCTGCACCACTATATGATAATGCCTTATCCAGGTTGTAAGATTTGTGTGAGTCCGGGTACACCCGGACTCAAAGAAGGGATTGAAAGGATTGTATAACATATAGAAGGGTTAAATATTCTTAGGGTTAAATTGTTTGTGTAACAAGTCATTCCATATTTGTCAAACAGGCCATGTTAACATTATAAAGGGAGTCTGGTTATCGAACTGCTGCTCTGTTGCTGTGCATATCACGCCCGTCACTCCCCTGCCAATCCGTATGCCCCTTACTTGAAAATGTTATCCCGCCGCCCTACCTCTCCCACCCCTTGCTATGATGATATCCATGGCCCAGTGTAACCCCCAGAACTTAGTTTGGTGAATCAGTTTAGTACTGATTCAAAGAAGGGATTGAAGGGTACAGGAAGGAGGTGTGTAATACTTGTGTTCGGTACCTATAGGGTTAATAGTTACATTTGACTGCCTTGCAGAAATCCATGTACTAAACTTATGTTTGGCACCTATAGGGTTAATAGTTACATTTGATTGCTTTGCAAAAATCCATGTACTAGGGAGGAAATCACTAGGGTGGTTTGTTCCAGCTTCTTATCTGTGTGATTGCAAAGAGTTGTTAGAATATGTTCAAAGCTGCTATGCGAAAATGAGCAAAGTTTCCAGACCCCCCCACGGGGGAGGAGATGGGTTACTGAAGAAACTGTTATCTGCATTCTCTCCCCTTCCCCCCCTTTCCTGTGAACAAGTTTTGTCTTTCTGTTTTTTTTTATAACTTCTGTTTTCTGCTGAAACGAAACTGTGCACCTCGCCCCTCCCTGTAGGGGAGAGGGGGGGCTGTATAGGACTATAAATGCTATGTATGATAAGAATAAAGAGAGAGCTTGTATTGTATACGCTGTTGTGTGTGTTTCTTTGCGAACTTTACAGCCTCCCGGTATACCGGTAACTGACATAGATTTCATAGACAGGCTGATCATAAGAGGGTGAAAGGTATCTCTTCAAGCAGCGATCCAGGTAATTGCCCCAACACTTATAGGACCAGGAGACCACAACAGATCTGGTGGAATGAGCTGTGACACAGAAAGGAGCAGGTTTCTTCCTGAGTTAATAGGCCTTGTGAATGGTAGACTTGATCCAAGATGCAATAGTCACCTTGGATGCAGCTTTACCAGCCCCCCTAGGACCCTCATTTATGACAAAAAGTGCTTCAGTCTGACGGACAGACTCAGTGTGGTGCACACAGAACTTAAGGCAGCACACCACATTCAATAAGTGGAGATCCCTCTCCTTGTCAGATCTGGGGTCAGCACAAAAGGAAGGCACAACAATCTCCTCATTGATGTGGAACTCGGGGATGACCTTAGGAAGAAATTCCTGGGAGGTACAAAGACCCGCCTTATCCTTGTGAAACACCAGGAAAGGAGGCTTGCAGGACAAGGCCTGCAGTT
Organism: Rhinophrynus dorsalis; assembly: GCA_037306005.1. NCBI lineage: Eukaryota > Metazoa > Chordata > Amphibia > Anura > Rhinophrynidae > Rhinophrynus > Rhinophrynus dorsalis. The sequence goes on along the minus strand of JBBDGT010000438.1, from coordinate 230,942 downwards.
CAGCGACTCTGCGAACAGAGGCGATTGCCAAGATAAAAGCCACCTTCCAAGCCAGGAGACTAATTGGAATTGTAGCCAAGGACTTAAAGGGAGGCCGCTGCAATACACCAATACAAGATTAAGGTCCCACTGAGAAGTGGGATGCTTAAAAGCAGGGAAAGCATGAAAAAAAACCTTGACATCCGGAAGAATGGCAATGCACCTCTGAAAAAAGGAGAGCCGATGTTTGAACCTTCAAAAAACTCAGGCTAAGGCCTTTGTTCACGCTATCCAATAAAAAGGACAGGACAATAGACAGATCAAACTCAGGAGGACAAATCCCTGCCCGTACACCAAGAGTGGAAGATAGACCACATCCTGATGTAAGCTTTAGCGGAAACAGATTTCCAAGCCTGAATCATAGTGGCGACCACCTCAGGAGAAAATCCTGCCTCAAGATAGATGATTCAATTGCCAATCCTTCAAACCCAGATGCTCCACATTCTCCTTCTACAGGTAGCCCTGTAGTAGGAGATCCAGTCTACGTGGAAGCCAAAACGGTTAGCACACAGACAGGTCCAGCAGCTCCAGAAAATAAGGTTGCCGGGGCTAGTACAGAGCAACTAGGATGACCGGAGTCTTCTAAATCCAGAGCTTCCTCAGAACTCTGGGGAGCAGGAGGGAAAATGTAGGCTAGATAAAACTGCCAGGGAATTGACAGAGCATCCACTGTGAAAGCCAGAGGGTCCATCCAGCGGGATCAAAATATTGGAACCTTCCTGTTGTGTGTTTTGGCCATCAGGTCGATTCAGGGAAGTCCCCATTTCTGAACCATGAGGTAGAACATCTCCCGATGAAACTCCCACTCTCCGTTGTCCATGCTGTGTCGACTTAGGAAGTCGGCAACAATGTTTTCTACACCTGGAATATGAACTGCGGAGATGGCAGGCACATGTGCTTCCGCCCAGGTTAAAATAGCCTTGACCTCCAACCAAGCTGCGAGACTTCTGGTGCCGTCTTGTTTGTTAATGTAAGCCACGGCCGTGGTGTTGTCTGACTGGACACTAACTGGACAGCCCCTGAGATGTGGAGACCAATACCTCAGATTGTGGAATATCACCCAGCATTCCACAACATTGATGGGTAGGAGAGACTCCTCCTCCAACCAACGACCCTGGACATTCAGGCTACCCAGGACCTCTCCCCAACTGGATAGGCTGGCATCCGTCATCACCATGGTTCAAAATGGGATCACAAACGGTCTTCCCTTCCATAGGTTGGATAGATTCAGTCACCAAAAACGACTCCGCTCGACATGCAATGGAAGAGAGACTGATAGCTTCAAGAGATCTGGGTGCCCCTTGCAAACTTGGATCAAAAACCTCTATATTTTCCTCATGTGAGCCATCTCAAATGGTACCGCCTCCATGGTGAAATAAATTACCTCACCAGAGAGGTCAACTTCTTGGCTTGAATGGATTCACAACCCAGAACTCAGGAAACCTTGTTGGTGATCTGTTGAACCACGTCCTCCTGCAGGGTAACGAATAGAAGACCCAGAAAGACCAATCTCTGCAATGGGATAGGGTCTGATTTGTCTATGTTCAGAACTCAACCATGAAGGGTGTGTGTGAATGCGGTCCTGCACCTGCTGGTGGAGAAGTTCTCCGGAAGTGGCCCCCAATAGCAAGTAGCCCATGTATGGAGTTACCTGAATTCCCCTCTTGTGATTGATCGCATCTTGGGTGCATTGATTTCTGTCAAACACCTGCAGAGAACCGAGAACTGGAGATGCCCTTTGTATAAGCGAACCCGAGGTATCACTGGCACTCCAGATGAACAGTAATGTGCAGGTAGGCATCTTGCAGAGGCAAAGAAGCCAGAAATTCCCCTGGACACATCGCCGCAATGACTTACTGTAAGGACTCCTGGTGGTAATGAGTCTTGATCACATAAGGATTGAGATCCTGGAGGTCCAGAATAGGATGGCAGCAGCCATCCTTCTTGGAAAGCACGAATAGTTTGGAATAGAAGCCCAAACCTATTTCTGGTTCGGGAACCGGTTCCGGAACATCCTTACCCAATAGAGCCTGTATGGTCCAGCTGAAAAGACTAAGCTTTTCCAGTCCCTGAGGGAAGTGAAAAGAGAAGAACCTGAAGGGAGGAAGAGATGTGAAGGGAATCCTGTACCCCTTGGAAACCACTTGTAAAACCCATGGATCTGCAACGGTCTCTGTCCAAACACAAAGAAAGTGCCACAGACTACCACCCACTGGCACGTGTGGAAAGGGGTTCAGCGAGTCATGCCTAAGTAGGTTTGGCGAGTTTGGGCTTGGTGGAGGACTGCTTAGGCCTCCACTGCTGTTTTGGCTTGGAGGAGGAGCGAGGGGCCTGAGGAATCACCAAGTTTGCCCTGCGCGTCTCACCCTAGTAGGCATTAAAAAGACTGCCTGTGAACCTGAAGGTTCTCTTAGGAATCAAGGGCAACAAAGCGATCTCCAGTAGCCTCAATGATGAGAGTCTTCAACTCAGGGCTGAAAAGGGACATGCCTAGAAAAGGAAGTGAGATCAAAGATTTCTTGGAGATAGAGTCAGCAGACAAGATCTTAAGCCGAAGGGAATGTCTGGCCACCACAGACACGGCAGAGGCCTTGGCCTCAAGCCTGATAGTGTCAAAAGATAGCATCAGTAACAATGCTGTGCCTCTGAAAGGTTAGCTAAAAGACTTAGAATGTCAGCTGTAGGGGCACCTCGATGGACAGCCTCAGTTAGCTGCTCCGTCCACACCGTAAGGGCCCTATTTTCCCAAGCTGAAGCAAAGGTAGGTCTCAGATGCACCGATGGTCACAAACATAGCCTTCAAAATAGCCTCCAGCTTCCTGTCAGTCAAATCCTTGAGAGCAGAAGCATCCTCCACAGGTAAAGCTGTGGATTTAGAAAGCCTAGAGATAGGGGTGTCAACCTTGGGAGGAAAAGCCCACTGAGTCAATGCCACCTGAGAAAAGGGGTACAATTTAGCAAATCTCTTAGGCAGAGATAGACGATTGTCAGGGGTCTTCCACTCATCTAGAACAACCTGGTCAAGAGTGGGATTAGGTAGAAAAATAATACAATACTTCTTGCGCCTTTGAAAGACATTCAAAGTAGATTGAGGTTCCTCAGATACTGCAGGAATAATCAAAGACAGTCTTAATAAGACCCTCAGCAGAGGGCTAGAGAGCCTCATAGGGGTCCCCAAAAAATTGAGAATAAGCCCTCAGAGCACTCGCCCTCATCCAAATCCACCAGTAACTCCTCATCAGAGGAATCTGACACATCAGGGATACCCTGAGGTTTAGGGGTCAAAGACCTGAATAATGCTGGGGGATTACAGGATTGGAGGACCCTGTGAAGGACCCTGTGAAAGTGCATAGGGAACTGTGTCAAAGTAGACTAAGTCCTGTAACTAAGGTGGCTCATGATGATGGCTGGATGGCCCTGGCGGAGACGCAGTACTTGTCTGTGGAGTCCTGATTGAAATGAGGAACAATGAGTAATAGGAGTCAAAGACACCCCAGTGTCCTTAGTCTTAGGTCTAGCCCCAGGTCCCAACGGGTATGACATCCTGACAGGAGAGAAAGTGTCTGACAATACAAGGAAGAAGCCAATACTGTGTCCTAGATTAAAGAATTCACCCAAGAAAGAGCTAAATTACATTTATCTGGCAAGCGAAGGGTTAACCTGAAGAGGAGAGTAGAAGGATCCAAGCCCTGTGTAGGATACTCATGAAAGTAAAGAAAGAAAATGGCGACTGAACTGTGAGCCAATGAGGAAACAGCCAGCGAAACAGGTGTTTATGGGAAACGTAGTTTCTTGAGTACCCCAAAAAAACGCTCCACATCCTCCTAAGCCTCCCAAGACACTGAGGATGTGCACTGGAGTGTAGGGCAAGGGCAGACAGGAAGAATGAGCAGTCTTTGAACTCTGTACATGGAGTAGTTGCAGAGATATGTCCCAAGTGAACTGTCCCACAGAGATCAATGGAGTATTGTGACTATGCGGTAAAGAGCACCTTAAAAGCGTGGAATTCAAATTGAAAATTTTCTAAATTGCCCTAAAAGTTGGAAAACACATAGGAAACACCTGAACTTTAGTAGAAAATGCTGAACCCAAGGGAAAGGAGTGAAAATCATCCCCCAAATATCCTAACATGGCAAGGAAGGGGTTAATATACCACAGAAAACCCAAGATGCTCCAAAGACTCTAAATGGAACCATGGCACTCAAAGGGTTGCTCACCTTTTTTGCAGGTCTTCAGCCTTCAGATTACCATTGTGAAAGGGAGAAGCCTCAGTGAGACTCCTCCAGGGGAAAAAGACATAGCAGGCAAGGTTTTTCCCCAGGGCTGGAAGGTCCACAAACGGCATCTGTTAACTGTGCAATCCACCACTGGGAAGTCAGTAATGGTAATCCACCTAATGGGGGATTTCTACACCCTATATCTAATAAGAAAATAATAAAAAACTAAAAACTAAGCAGAACTGTTCTCTGTAGCCTCTCTCTACAAGGAACAAATCTAACTGGAGGGGAATAGCTAGTGAACAGATAAGGAGGAGAGGAAGGCTCCACCCTGCCTTCTTTCCAAGAGCTGTTCCTACCTACTTAAAGGGGCTATTGACTTCCCAGTTACCTGTAAGCTATACTGGACAGAGAAAATGAGAAAAAAATCCCCTACTCAGAACAACATGGCAAGGAAGGGGTTAAATATTACCATACAGCTCAAAATGCTCCAAAGACCCCAGGAACAGTAATGAAATACTCATAACTCCTTCACATGTTGGGTAACTCCAGAAGGGCCCCTGTGCAGAAGGGATCAGAAGGACATGTGGACCATGGCACTCAAAGGGTTGCTCACCTTTTTGCAGATCTTTTCTTCATATTACCATTGTAATGGAAGAAGCCTCAGAGAGACTCCTTCTGAGAGAGCGACATGGGCTGCATGGTTCTCTCCCAGGGCTGCGAGGGTCCACAGACAGCACCTGTAAACTGAGCAATCCTCCAGGTGAAGTCAGCAATGGTAATCCATCTAATGGGGGAATTTTTACACCCTGTATCTCAGAGAAAATAATAAAATAACTAAAAAACTAAGCAGGACTGTTCTCAGCCTCCCTACTAGGTGATGGTACAAATCTCATCTGGGAGAAGGGAATGGCTAGGTAGCCTGTATGGAAGAGGGGGAGGCTCCACCCTGCATTTCCTGACAAACTGTTCCAGCCTACTAGGAGGAGCTGTCGCCTCCCCATGGTACCTGGTAAGCAATATTGGACAACAGAGAAACAGGGATTTTAAGTGTTGTGAACATTGTCCCCAAGCTTACCTGCAATAGAGTAGGTCCATTGATTCATTGAGCTCCTCCTGACCCTTGTAAGTAAAATAGGTGCAGAGATAAAACATGTTCTATACACATATGAAACAAGATGGCTGCAGAGCTGGCACCTGTTAAAGTGGCAAAGTCAAATAAAGTACAAAGAAAATAAAGAAATAAGGCTGAAAATGTATATACCATAAAATCTCGGGTATAATACGCACCTGTGTACAATATGCAGGTGTATATTATACACAATTTTAGGGGAAAAACAAGAGTGCCTATGTATAATACGCATCCCTGCTTTCTCCTTCACATACACAAAAAAAAAAAAACTTTTCCACTGCTGTACTGCTTTCCCTCCCTCCCTCATATCCTTCTTCCCCCCCCCCTCTGTAGTCCAATTACGTCAGCCTGAAAGGATCCCAGCAGGCGGCATGCTTGCATCTGCCGCCACTTCCAACATTGCCCTGGCAGGACCTCTTTCTTCCTAGCCAATGGTAATGTCTTGTGAGGACCAAGGTCCTTGCAGGGCAATACCATAGTTCCAATGTGCATAGCTGGTCTGACCAGCATGGGATCATAACAGCCTGTTGTGCAAGGAATTTGCTGTGCTATCCTCACTGTAAAGGACACCATCAGGCACCACAGTAAAGGTTTATCTTATTTCATTAATAAACAGATTTAACATCTATTCTGCCATGTGCTCTGCTTGGATTACATTTTTCCTCCTGTCACCATTACTGTGGCACTGTGTGATCAGTCCCTTTACGGGGAGGATCACCATCGAAATTCCCCACACACTGTATGCCTGGATGTTACCATTCCCATGCCGATCTGACCACTCAGTGTAATATATAATTTGTTTTTAGAGGAGATTTTATTTGTTGTTGTGCTTAAATTTTGCATATTGTGAGCAGTATACCTTCTATTTTTTTTTTTGGTGACAATTCATCAGCTAATTTTGGGTTGCATATTTCACAAAGTTTTGTGATGCTAAATGGAAAATTATATTTTAAGTAGCTTAGTATACAAAAAGACTACACAACCAATTTTTATGAAACTTTTAGAGTTTGCAAGGATTGTCAATGTGACATGGAAACCAAATTTTCAGCCATTTTCACTGCTGTATTCAAACATTAAATGCAAATTTAAATGTCAATTAAAATAGATCCTTCATCTGAAGATCACTGTGGGAGTTGTAGTGGGCTTCCACCATAAACTCATATCATATTGGCAATTTTACACAGTCTCAAACTGATTTTGCTCTCTTAAATTGCTTTCTAGAACTATGTAAAATGAAAACTGATGCAGTTGTTGGGGAATCAATTTTTAAGTTGAATCTACCTATCATTTGTCAGGAAGGAATTTTTTTACCCACTTGCGGCTTTTACTGGAAATTGCTTCAATGTTTTATTTTTTTGGCTTCCTCTGGATCAACAGGGGTGATTTGGCATGGGCTGGACTTCATAGACACACTGTTTTATTTATTTATTTTTTTTACAGCCTCATCAACTGTTACTATAATACAGAGGAACAGTTATATGGTGTTCTCTGCTATTATATGTGCATTACATTGAAAAGGCTGAAATTAAGGTTTATTACTGTTTCTTTAGTCCAGCCTTCAGTGATACTCAAAATAAATCCCGGCTTAGTTAGAATTATTGTAGCTCAATCATTTGAGGTAGTTACAAAGACCAAATGTATGCCTCAGCACTTGATTCCACAACTTCAAGTAATAGAAATGCTAACATCTAGGGAACATGTACATCTGTTTTCCCAGAAACCCCATTCTGACAGGTAATAAACCTTTTATTAATTTAAGGATATATTTCCCTTTTAAAATATGTCACTAATAACCATACTATTTTGACTGGCCGGACACTGCTCATCTTTTGGTATCCTAAACCCTTGACTCATTACAAGTCTAGTAACCAGGTCCCAAATCACATTTGCAAAGTATTATTATTACAGACAGGAAAGGGGAACACCCAATTCATTACACACCCCTTATATTCTTCATAGGTATTCTATTAATATTTCCATTTTTAATTCTCAACATTTTAAATGTCTTATCTCGGTGGCTATAGATAAGCATTTTAATAATACAGAAACAAATACTACAGATATGTATGGCAGTGGTAATTTTCTAGGTCAGAGGAAAAGAATACCCCCCAACCAATCTTTGGAGGGACTAGACATCTTTCCACTTAAATAGTTCTCATGTTCGCATACTTTGGGACAAAAGCACCTGCATTCTCCTAAGCCAAAATAAGGTGCATAATGTGTCAAATTAGAGCTTAAAACTGATAGATGTGTGCATTTTCATGAACATATGCCATATGCCTTGAGAAGAAAAGCAAAGGCAGTCACAGGAAGGCTTAAACGAAATATGGCAGTTATACTCCATGCACTGCACAATTAAGCAATATATGTTTTCACCACCATCTGTATGGGTTTATGGCATACTGGGCATCCTTTATGATTCTTCTTCAAACTACAGGCACAGGAAAAACAAGTGACCAGGTGGGCAGTACGCCCATGTACGACATTGCCATTGCGTGGGCGCCGTTGGCAAAGCTGGCAAGGCTCTAGTAGTGAGCGGCTAGATTCCAGAGACACCTCCTCAGCCTGAAAACTGAGCAGCGTCTCTGTGCTTTCTGAGAGGGTCCTGGTATTTTCTACCTGGTCCAATGGTTGCAGGTAGTGTGCTTCTGACCTGAAGTCAGGACCTCGCATGTGCACCATAGGGGCAGAAACTGTTCTTCGACAGTCAGGAAGGTCAATACAATCGTTGCCATCTTGCGAGCTGCAGTTAGCAAGGAGGGTGGGAGTGGAGGAGGAATGGGTGAGGCGAGGGCAGTCCAAATACCAGTCCTTGCGTAGTGCCCAACATCGGTAACAGTAACGTTTCCTTGGAGAGTTAAATTTGTGGCAACTTGAACACTGCCAGCATTCCTGAGGAGACAATGTGGCACAAGTTAATATCGTAACACTACCAATCCGTAAGAAATAGGACTAACACAGGAAGAGGTAGATCCAGGTCAAAATAACTAAACTGATTAACTCACAAAAATGAAGAATGCAGAGTCAGGAACCAAAGCCTTGTATATATTCCCACTGAACAAATGTAATAATTTCCTCCATTTATTGTGTTTCTCAGAACGTTTTGGTGTGAAAAGGTTTACTTCACTAAAATGTCATGGCACACTAAACACTTCCTAAAAATATATGATAACAAGCATATCTTTTGTGCATATGTACACAAACTACAAATTTATGATGCATGAAAGAAAAAAAATACATATTATAAATTAAGAATGCAAGGTAACAATATTACACACACACTATTGCAGCAACCAACTTCTGTCTTACCAGGCCTATAAACTATACAAGTCATTATTTATAAAACAAATTTGTGGTATTCAGGTAGATTATGACAATTAATGCATGATATACAAGCACTTCCTGTCTTAACACTACATTACTTCCTCAATTCTGACACTTAGGGGAGGTGAGCAATGCATTACTGTTCGGTGTCATTGAGTGGGGAAGGTAGGGCCAAGAAGGGGATGCACCTGCAAGGCAAACCTTAATTAGTAATCCACAAATCTAGCTTTCTAGTTTCCTTTTAACCCTGTGGGTGCCAGCACATTGCAATGCAGTGTGTTGGATACCTCTGTGGCATTCAAAGGGCTAAAGGAGAAGTTATCATTTTACACGGTTTGTGATATACTATGTATAAAAGAAAATTGAGTCATTTAAGAAACCAACTGCACCATATAGGGTGAATACAAATTAAATAAATATGCATTTGAGTAGAAATTTTTAACCCCTTGAATGCCACAGGTTGCAATGCACTGGAGAACTCTTTTGGATTCAAAGGCTTAAAATACCATTTTAACAGTAATTCTTATTTGTCCCCTGTGGTGCAGTTGGTTTACTCCAGAATAACAATTTTCTTTTATAAATAAGGGACTTTGTGTTCTGTTTTTTCTATGATACAATACGCACTCTTTTGATATTACACATTATAAAAGGATTTTAGTCTTGCCTGTTAAATCCTTTTCTCTTAGTCCATATAGCTTACATGTATCATGGGTAGGCGACAGCCCCTTCAAATTCGCTGAAACAATTCTTAAAAGAAGTGCAGGGTAGAGCCTTCCTCTCCTCTATAGCAGGCTACCTAGCCACAGTTAGATTTGTGACAAAAACCTACCTAACTAGATGAAAACTCCTGTGAGCATAGACCCAATAGGACTCCCACGTCCAGCCCCAGGAAACCAAGCTTCCATGGTGGATATCATCTTCCCCACCAGAGAAAAGAACGTCCTTGCTGGAGCAGATGAGCACTCCAGAGTACCAGACACGTTGTGGGTGAGCTGGTGTACAGAGTTCCCCCGTCAGATAGACCATAATCTGTTCCGTGCTGAACCAGAGGCCGAGAAAAATTAGGTTGTGGGAGGGAACCTGATTTGATTTGTCCATATTCAGGATCCAACAGTGTTGATAGAGGATCTGAATGCAATCCTGGACCTGACGGTCAAGTAGCTCCCTGGAAGGAGCCTTCAGGAGAAGGTGGTCCCTGTAAGGTGTCACCTGAATTCCCTTGGTGTGCAGAAAGGCAGTCAGGGCTCCTAAGACCCGAATGAACTAAGGAGCCGTGGTGAGCCCAAAGGGCAGAGCCAAAAACTGGAAGTGTCCCATATCACAAGCAAACCTGAGGTACTTCCAACTGGCCAGATGGACAAGGATGTGCAGGTATGCGTCCTGCAAATCCAAAGAGCCCAGAAATGGACACATCACTGCAATGACTGAGCATAAGGACTGTTTGTAGTGAATCTTGATAACAAACGAGTTGAGGGACTTTAGGTCCAGAACAGGACAGCAGCTGCCATTCTTCTTGGAAACTACAAATAGGTTGGAATTAAAACCTGATCCTATCTCTGGCTGTGGGACGTGTTCCAGGACTCCCTTGTCCAAGAGAGCCTGAAATGCCCCATTGAAAAGCCTGAGTTTTTCCAGTCGCTAAGGGGAGCAAGAAGGGAAGAACCTGAAGGGAAGCAGGGATTTGAAGGGAATCCTGTAACCTTCGGAAAACACCTGTAATACCAACTGATCCACAACAGAGCCTGTTCAGGCACTGAAAAAGTGTTGCAGGTGACCACCCACATGTGCATAAGGACCAGGTTTCGGCGAGTCAAGCAGGTGGTGGTTTGGGCTTCGTGGAGGTGTGTTTAGGCCTCCACTGCTGCTTGGGTTTGGAGGAGGAGTGCGGTGCCTGAGGTACCGCCAGTCTTGGCATTTGTACTTCACCCTGGCGGGCATGAAAAAGACAATGTCTCCGTGCCTGAGTATTCTGCATAGGGACCAAGGGTAACAAGAGAAATCCAAGCCCTACGCAGGATGCTCACTTTAAGAGAAAAGAAAATGGCATCCAAACTGGGAGCCAATCAGGAAACTGCCCGTGAAACGGGCGTTTATGGGAAACGTAGTTTTCCCCGCAGAGTATCCAAAAACAGAACCCGAAACCCCCTGGCCCCCCCAGGACACTAAGGATATTCACCAGAGTGTAGGGCAAAGGCATTCAAGAAGAATGAGACATCTCTCAACTCGGACCATGGAGCGGTTGCGGAGATATGTCCCAAAGTGAACAGTCCCATAGAGATCAATGGAGCATTTCATCTATTCAGTAAAGTGCGTCTTAAAGTCCTCAAATTCAAATAAAACGAAAAAAGAAAAAGTATGTAAAAAGTGCTAAAACACTTTGAGAACACCCAATACACAATAGAAACACATAATCCCAAAGGAAAAGTGTAAAAACATGTCCTCAAAAACATAACATGGCAAAGTAGGGGTTAATCACCTCCGATAGCCCAAATGCGCCAAAGACTCAGAACAGATTAGAATAGAATGAAAACCAATATGAGTGCAGGAGTTATGAGGGAACTCCAGAAAGGCCCCTGTGTGGAGGGGAATAGTGGGATAAGTGGACCATGGCACTCAAAGGGTTGCTCACCTTTTTTGCAGGTCTACTTACTTAAGATTACCATTTGAATGGAAAACGCCTCAGAGAGACAACTTCTGGAGAGAGAAACAGGGGTTGCCAGATTCTCTCCCAGAGCTGCAAGGGTCCACACAAATAGCTCCTGTTAACTGGGCAATCCTCCAGAGGAATCCAGTAATGGTAATCCCCCTAATGAGGGAATTTGGACACCCCATATCAAGAAGAAAATAATAAAATACCTGAAAACTAAGCAGAACTGTACTCATCCTTCCTATCAGGTAAGGAACAAATCTTAACTGGAGAGGGGAGTGGCTAGATGAGCCTGCTATAGAGGAGAGGGAGACTTCACCCTGAACTTCTTTGAAGAACTGTTCCAGCCTACTGGAAGGGGCTGTTGCTTATCCTACATGAACACACTCCCTATTTGAAATGGATAAACATATACTTAAAAACCATCCTACATTTTGGGATTCTGACCCTTTTTGAATGCAGTTGTTTTACAATACCCCTAAATAAATTCAGCTACCTCTTCCGTTTATGGAAACACCATATATGTACATTTTCTGTGTATTTTTGCAGTTAAAAGACATTTATTTTCTCTTCCCTTTTTACACTACTGTAATCTGCAACACATGCCCTTTTATATGTGAAAACTCTGATTGCTTGTGACAGTCTCTCATTGTGATCTTGCTACTGGGAACCATTCCAAAGATTCACCAAGTGAACTGCATACAAATGGATTGCAACATGTTAACTTTTAAATGAAAGTTCAAGAAGCCAACTGAATAGTTTCTTTCAGCATTTACAATTTCCAAGCACAGCCACCAGAAAGTGGAAACATTTGCCATCTTCAATTCACAGCTCTGATTTTCAGTATTTATAAAGGTTGTGGCAAGGCATACCTTTTATTATCTGGCTGAAGTCTCTACTGCTCAGATTCTTCTCTCATAATTGCTTACTTAGGGAAAATGTTTCATCCACAGACAAAATGGACAAGTTGCTTTCTCAAGTCATTATCCTCCAATACTCTATGTCCTTAAAGGGATAGTAATACTTAATTACTAATCCCCATATTGTAGCAAGGTTAAAAGGAATGTAATTGTCCCCAGTGACATCTCTCAAACCTTTACTGTTTGAGAGATAACTGCCCACAAAATTCCCCCCTCCTTCCCCTTTTCCTGAAGTCAGCGTTGTAGCTGACTGCAGAAATATCCAGTCTTACGTGCATCAGGTGGCTCTGCAGCAGAGCAGAGATCGCGTTAGTAAAAAATAATTATTTCACTGAAACTGTCTTCTATCTGTGCTTGCAAACCAAGCACACGTAAAAGACCGTTTCAGTGACAGGCTTCCCCTGCAGTCAGCTACAACACTGACTTCAGGGAAAGGGGAGGGAAGGGGGAATTTTGCAGGCGGTTATCTCTCAAACCATAAAGGTTTGAGAGATGACACTGGGGACAATTAAATTCTTTTTAACATTACTATAATATGGGGATTAGTAATATGTAAGTATTACTATCCCTTTAAGATAGTTAATATTGATGCAGTATCTTTGGCTCTCCTACATATGAAAGCTTTGAAGCAGTTCATCCTGAAGAAATGAGGCAAGTTTTTCAAACAGAATTGTGGAAATCCTTTCAAGAAAATGTGCTTAATTCCAATCCTTTTGAACTCCCAAGTAGTCTGAAGGCTGTGTTCTCTTTATCCAACTGGTAAATTGGGATTAGACAGCTCATCTGTTTAAGTATTCTTCTCCAGGCAAAGAGCCATAATGAGTGGAAATCTTCATCTGTCACCGACAGTTTGCCGATGAGCAGAATCCAACCTGATGGCTCTGGAGGCTGTACACATTGGTTTGAAAGACAATGCCTGGGCAGTCAGTCTCAGCAGGAAGACCCAAGTAGAATGGCCTCTCAGTCAAGAAGTCTTCAACATGATGACTAAGATTTAGGGATGGATCTGACAGAAACAAAAGATATAAAGCAAAACGTACAACTCTGCTACAGATGTGGTCATTCCAGCTGGCCTGCACATTTTTTTCTCTGAGGTACATGGCAACAGTACTTAGAAAAATCATTCAGGAGATAGCGATAGTCAGATTTCTCCTTACTGATCCAGGAAGGCTAGGTTTGACATACAGAAGAATCTCTCTGTGAAATATCCAGTCAAGAAGAATACTCTACATCAAAGTCCAGTTCTACACTAGCAATCATTCAAATTAAATTAATCCTAGCAGCTTGATTCCTGAAACAAAGATTTTAAGGGATTTAAATTGTAATTCTTGCATGTGATTTATAGTCTTAACATAGAAAAAGTTTTTACTGGTATATTAAAGCAGGAATATCCTCATTCTCCCTTAAAGCTTGATCTTCTAGAATTCCTGCCAGATTGTTTCAGTAAAGGATTGTGTCCTAATACATTCAAATTTCAAGCCTCTGTTCTGCCATACATTCCAGACTGTTCTTTTCATTTCCCTTGGGGTTTGAACTTAGTCCTGATTGCAATGATGGTCAATACATTTGAATCTTATAGGCAGGTTCTCTGAAACTTTTTGTTAAAGTGTATTTTGTTAGCACTTCTAACAGAATAAGTGAGCTTCAAGCACTTTCAATTATGGCGCTTTTCCTGGTCTTAAAGCAATATTCAGTTATTCTGTTATTTCAAGAATTTACCCCAAAATTTCTTCCACCTTCCACAGGAGTAAAGATCCTCGCAAAACTGTGACTATCTAGGAACTAATAGTTTTGAACTACTCAGAATCCTCTGTGTATCCATGCATGAAGATCCTCCATCTCAAGGAATTCACTTATATTTGTAGGTGGGCACTAGTCCTATAGTTTGCAATACTAAAACACAGATAAAAACCTTTTGTCTTGAAAGAAATTTGATTGTGGTCATGGAAATCGCAAGCAAAACCATATTTAAGGAAGCAGATAAACATTATAAACAAAACAAATCTACATGCTCTCTGAGCAGTGACTATATGAACAGTGAAATTAAATGTTCATTTGCAGTATGCATGTTTGGTCAATAAACCTTAAACTGATTTATTCATTGTCAATCAATCCCTGGGATGTATGCACATTGTCCTCAGAGCCCAATACAGTGGGTCTATGCAGTACAGGAAACTTGACGATGTTCTAAGGGAAGGAAAACCAAGGGTGCATCCAGGTTCTGTTTCTACTTTCCATTTGGCTGGCTCATGCAGTGTAGCCCAGCTCAATCAGCAAGTCTGCTGCCAGAAGAGCAGGTCTGCAATCTTTTTCACTGGCTGCCCCTCAACTTTGGATGATTGGCGAATGGTGATAGGGAGGACATTCCACACTCATCACTTTCAAGCAGCTACTGAAAATCCACCTGATCAAGGAAGCATCTTGGTAACAATATCCTCCTTCTGCTCACTTACAGCAACATTAGAATCATTCTGCTACAAGCCTTGTACTTGCACTTATGATAGTACTCATACTGTCTCTGTACATTGTCATGATTTCTAATTAGATTGTACACTCCTTGGGGAAGGATCCCTTCCCCAATATGTGGTTCCCTTTACTGCACTTTTCCCCCACTAATAATTAAATGATCATACTTTAGCCTGATGTTCTTAACCAAATTTAGTATTTTTGTATTGTACTATTACAACTTCTGCAAAGCGCTGCGTACATGTATGGCACTATATAAAGAAACATATATACATACCATAATATATGTTTAAAGATCCAGTAAAATTTAATATGTAAAAAAAATATATATTTTAGGATGTAGTTTCCTGAGTAAACAAGGTTACTCTCACTGTCAAGAGATGTTTTATTCAAAATGTGTTCCAACTCAAACTGGAATTTTTAAGATGCGGTATCTCAATGGCTTGAAATTCTACAGTGGTGCTATTGCTACATCCTACTGAGTTTTACGGTCAACTGAGCAGAGCTTTCCATAGGATTTGCAGCCAAAATTACAGGACAAGAAGTTAATGCATCTAAAAACAAAGTTTGAGTTGCAGAATACATTTTGAATAACATACCTCTCTTTAATAGGAATACCCTTGTTTTTCTCAGGAGGATACACCCGAAAAAGAGATATGTATATTATATATAATTATTTTTTATACATATTAAGTGTTACTATCCCTTTGATGATCTATAGATCATCTGCTTCCATGACGCTCTAAAATGTTCACAGATGCACCACACTTCTGAAACTCACTGCACTCTACTTCAGCAGAACGCACGCACGCACGCACGCACGCACGCACGCACACACACACACACACACACACACACACACACACACGTACGTCAAATGTGTTACTAAGGGCAATCCCCAACCTCATTGGCTTTGAAATACAGCTTGTTTCAATGACCTATCCAAGTGCTGAAAATTACTGCTAGCCACCAGTGGCATAACCCTTCTGGCTCAATACTTCAGGAACTATGTTCCTAAGTCTGTGCTGCTTGAACTAATATTACCGGGAGGATGATAGACCATTTTAATGACTGTATGCCTCAAGGTTTACATATCTACTATTGAATAAAACACTTTATTTTATGTTGTCCACCATACATATACAGTGCTTTGCAAAAGTATTCACCCCTCCTTGGCATTTTTCCTGTTTTGTTGCATTACAACCTGGAATTAAAATGGATTTTTTGGGGTTTGTATCATTTGATTTACACAACATGCCTTCCACTTTGAAGATGCAAAATATTTTTAATTGTGAAACAAACAAGAAATAATACAAAACCCCCCAGAAAACTTGAGCGTGCATAACTATTCACCCCCTCAAAGTCAATATTTTGTAGAGCCACCTTTTGCAGAAATGACAGCTTGGGATACATCTCTATAAGCTTGGCACATCTTGCCACTGCTATTTTTGCTCATTCTTCAAGGCAAAACTGCTCCAGCTGTTTCAAGTTGGATGGGTTCCGCTGGTGTACAGCAACCTTTAAGTGATTCCACATATTCTCAAGTGGATTGAGGTCTGGGCTTTGACTAGGCCATTCCAAGACATTTAAAGGGATAGTAATGTTTCAATATAAAAACATATCTAATTAATCATCATAGTATTTGGACTTTGGAGAGTGTTATTTCAGTTCTGTCAGAGTTGTAGTTCAGGAGTAATTCAATGACAAAGTGTCCCCCTCCCGCCCCTTTTACTGATGTAACACTGCTCAGCCAAAGCAGAAGGGAGGTGCCCAGGTAGATTGCACAGAGGGAAAATCTTCAATTAAGAGAAGGGAAAAACCTGAAAAGTTTGTCAAGGGGGGGCAGGGCTTTCAGTGTTTTCATATAAAGAAGATTGTCCCCTGCTGTTATCCGTCTGGTCTTACAACCAGATTCACATCTGAGAAGAGATGGCTTACACTAGGTAAAAGTGGCGGGGGGGGGGGGAGGAACTTTGCTTCTGAATATCTCTTAAACCATAAAGGTTTGAGAGATAAGACTTATATCGTTCTTCATGTTTTTTTAATGCCTACAAAATAAAATAACGTTAAAACGAAGTATTACTATCCCTTTAAATGTTTCCCCTTAAACCACTCAAATGTTGCTTTAGCAGTATATTGCTTAGGGTCATTGTCCTGCCGGAAGCTAAACCACCATCCCAGTCTCAAATCTCTGGAAGACTGAAACAGGTTTACCTCAAGAATTTCCCTGTATTTAGTGCCATCCAACATTCCTTCAATTCTAGACAGTTTCCCAGTCTCTGCCGATGAAAAACATCCCACAGCATGAAGCTGCCACCACCATGCTTCACTATGGGAGTGGCGTTCTCAGGGTGATAAGAGATGTTGGGTTTGCACCAGACATGGCATTTTCCTTGATGGTCAAAAAGCTCAATTTTAGTCTCATCTGACCAGAGTACCTTCTTCCATATGTTTGGGGAGTCTCCCACATGCCTTTTGATGAACAGCAAACATGTTTGATTATTTTTTTCTTTAAGGAATGTCTTTCTTCTGGCCACTATTCCGTGAAGCCCAGCTCTGCGGAGTGTACGGCTTAAAGTGGTCCTATGGACAGATACTCCAATCTCTGCTGTGGAGCTTTGCAGCTCCTTCAGGGTTATCTTTGGTCTCTGTCGCCTCTCAAATTAATGTCCTCCTTGTCTGGTCTAAGAGTTCTGGTGGGCGGCCCTCTCTTGGCAGGTTTGTTGTGGTGCCATATTCTTGCTTGGTGGTTTTGCAGACTCTGGAGCCTTTCAGAACAGGTGTATATATACTGAGATCATGTGACACTTAGATTGCACAGAGGTGGACTTTATTTAACCAATTATGTGACTTCTGAAGGTAATTGGTTGCACCAGCTCTTATTTAGGGGCTCCATAGCAAAGGGGGTGAATACATATGCACGCACCACTTTTCCATTTTTTAGAATTTTTTTAAAACTAGTTATTTTCTTCATTTCACGTCACCAATTTGGACTATTTTGTGTATGTCCATTACATGAAATCCAAATTAAAATCCATTTTAATTCCAGGCTGTAATGCAACAAGATAGGAAAAATGCCAAGGGGGCTGAATACTTTTGCAAGGCACTGTAAAGGATCTCATGACTAATCTTATTGGTTTTGCAGTTTTTATTTATTTTTATTTTTTTTTTGTGCACAGATTAAATATAACAGCTTGCTGAGCATGTAATAACGCTTTGATTGCATTTTTTGGATTATTAGCTTATGGAATACATGTGGTTTATTTGAATAACTGATTCTGTAGACAAAGGAACGCAAACTACTACATACATTTTTTTCCAGGAAACAAAAAAGATTGCAAAGGTCACAAACCTCAGTGATGTCTGTGTCTGTATCGTCACTGAGA
>JBBDGT010000438.1:115000-207611 GCA_037306005.1 Rhinophrynus dorsalis | reverse complement strand
TGCCTCCCTATTTTGAAGCTGTCCAACCACGAGTAGAGAGCTAGCCTCACTTTGAGAGGAAGAGAGACAGGTTGATGCAGAAGTGCCGGATCCTCCCTGGCAAACATGGATCACAAAATCTCTGAAGCTCTCTGGTGTGAGCCATGGTATACGGTACCGCCTCCATGGCAGATACCTTGCCCCACCACAGACGAGAACGTTCTTGCCAGGCACAGACGTCCGCTTCAGAGCATATGGACACTTTGGATGTGATCTGCAGCACAGAGTCTTCTGTTAGGAATACCAAACCCTGACGAGTGGAGAAGTGGAGACCAAGGAAGACAAAGTCCTGAGAAGGAGTTGGAGCAGATTTGTCCATGTTCAGGATCCACCCGTGCTGGAGGAGAACCTGAGCACATTCCTGGACCTGACAGTCTAGGAGATCCCTGGAAGGAGCCTTCAGCAGGTCATCCATGTATGGAGTCACACGAATCCCTTTGGTGTGCAAGACGATAATCAAAGCTCCTAAAACCCATGTGCAAGACGATAATCAAAGCTCCTACAACCCGTGCTAACACCTGAGGCGCCGTGGTGAGCCCAAAGGGGTAGGGCGGTGAACTGGAAGTGCCCCAAGGTGCAATGAACTTGAGGTACTTCTGACTGTTTTGGATGAATTGGAATGTTGCAGATATGCATCCTGCAGATCCAAGGAAGCCAGATATTCCCCTGGACACATCTCTGCAAGGACAGAGCGCAAAGGCTCCATCTTGTAGTGAGTATGGACCACAAAAGAATTGAGATCCTTGAGAATGCAGGATAGGACAGCAGCCGCCATCCTTCTTGGGAACAAAGAAGATGTTAGAATAAAAAACCGAAACATATCTCTGGCTGAGGAACTGGAGCCAGAATTCCCTTGTCCCAAGAGAGCCTGAACCGCCCCATTGAAAAGCCAGAGCTTTTTCCTGTCCCTGAGGGGAGCGAGAAGGGAAGAATCTGATGGAAGGTACGGATGTGAAGAGAATCCTGTAACCTCCTGAAACCACCTGTAATACCCACTGATCCGCAACAAAGCCTGTCCAAGTACTTAAAAAGTGTTGCAGGCGACCACCAAAAGGTGTATGTGGACCAGGGTTCGGTGAGTCATACCGAAGTAGGTTTGTTGAGTTTGGTTTCAGTGGAGGTGTGTTTTGACCTCCACTGCTGCCTGTACTTGGGGGTGGAACGTGGGTTTGGCCCTTGTACCTCGTTTTGGTCAGAGTGAAAAGAACATTGTTTCCTCACTTGAGGATTGCACTTAGGGAACCTGCGGTAAAGTGCTCTTACCCCCAGTGGCTTCACTGATGTTGTTCTTCAATTCAGGGGCCAAAATAGGATATACCCTGAAAAGGAAGAGAGACCAGTGGTTTCTTGGAGCTTAGGTCAGCAGACCCAAATCTTAAGCCACAGCGTGTGTCTGGCAGCCACAGAGAAGGAGGTCTTAGCCTCAAGCCTAATGGCATCAAACAAGGCATCAGTAATATAATGCTGAGCCTCAGAAATATCAGCCAAAATGGACAAAAGGTACTCCTTATGGGCACCTTTGTGGACAGTGTCAATCAGCTGTTCAGTCCCAAACAACAATGGCCCTGTTAAATCATGCAGATGCCAAGGTAGGCATCAAGGATGCACCTACAGCAACAAAGAGACTTAAAGGGATAGTAATACTTTAATATTACTAATCCCCCATAGTGTAGCTATTTAAAAAAAATAATTCAATTGCCCTCATTGTCATCTCTCAAACCTTATTGGTTTGACAGATAACAGTAAGCAAAGTTCCCTCCCCTCCCTCCCCCTTCCCTGAAGTCAGCGTTGTACTGACTGCAGGGGAAGTCTGTCGTACGACAGGCTTGCGGCTCTGCAGCTGAGCCAAGATCACGTTAGTAAAAAAATAATTATCTCACTGAAACGTTCTTCTAAGTGTGCTGGGTTTGAAAGCACACGTAGATGACCGTTTTTAGTGAAATAATTTTTTTTTTTTTTTTTTTTTTTACTATCGCGATCTCGGGCTCTGCTGCAGAGCCGCCTGATGAAAATAAAACTGGGATATCCCTGCAGTCAGTACAACGCTGACTTCAGCGAAGGGGGGAGGGAAGGGGGAACTTTGCTTACGGTTATCTCTCAAACCATAGGGGTTTGAGAGATGACACTGGGGGCAATTGATTTTTTAAATAGTTACACCATGGGGATTAGTAATATTAAAGTATTACTATCCCTTTAAGGATAGCTTCCAGCTTCCTATTAGTCCGATCTTTTAGAGCCCGAAGCATCTCCAACTGGTAAGGCAGTAGACTTAGAAAGCCTAGAAATAGGGAAATCCACCTGAGGTGGTGTAGTCCGCTGAGCCAAAACTGAATCTGCAAAGGGGTACAGCTTAGAAAACCTCTTGGAAAAGAGTGAGGACGCTTGTCAGGAGTCCTTCCACGCATCCAGGATAATTTGATCCAGAGTGGGATTAGGCGAAAAGGACAGTACTGGACTTCTTGCATCTTGAAAAGACATCAGAAGTAGCCTGTGGCATTACAGGATTAACAGGAATGTTAAGGGTAGCTCAAATAGCCTTAATGAGGACCCTCAGCAGAGGGGTTTCAGGGTCAGCCTCAAAGGGGTCACTATGAAAGTGGGAAGAGGCCCCATCTGAACACACACCATCCTCAGACTGATCAAGTGATTCCACATCAGAGGAATCAACTAAATCAGAAATGCCAGGAGCCCTAGGGGTCACAAGCCTGAAGAAAGTGTGGGGGGTTTCTAAAATTGGAGGACTCCCTGAAGAGAAAGAGGAAACTGCGTCATAGAGGGACTTTAAGTCCTTGACCCAATGTGGCTCTTGTTCATGGCTGGAGTGCCCCAGTGCATGAGGTGCATAAGTGACCTGATTACACTCTGGGAAGGCCCAGCATGGCATGAGAAAACAATGAGCAAGGGGGGTGGGGTGGGGGGGTTAATGATTCCCCTTAATCCTTAGGTCTAGCCTCATGTCCCTTATGATTCGATAGTCTAACAGGAATATAGTGTCTACAGTAGTGTATAACCCAAATACAGTCACCCAGAAAGCCTGAAAAGTACTTATCTGGCAAGCTAAGAGTTAATCTGTGGAGGAGAGCAGAGGAATCCAAGGCCTGCGTAGGATACTCATGTAAAAGATAGAAATAAAATGGTGACCGAATGACAGCCAATCAGAAAACAGCCCGCTAAAATGGGTGTTTATGGGAAATGTAGTCCCCCCCCCCCCCCAAAGTATCAAATGCAGAATTTGGACCCCCTAGGGACCCCCAAGACATTGAGGATGGTAACTTATGTGTAAGGCAAGGGCAGACAAGAAGAATGAGCCATCTCTCAACTTAGTATACAGAGCAGTTGCAGAGATAAAAACCCCAAGTAGCCTGTCCCATAGAGATCAATGGAGCATTGTAGTGTTGAGGTAAAGCACACCTGAATTCAAATAGAATGATAAAAAAAATGTAAAATGCCTTAAACGTGCCAAAACACATACAGAACACCAAATAAGGCTAAAACACATTAATCCAAGGGAAAAATGAGTCCCCAACTCAAAATAACATGACAATGAAGGGGTTAAAAGTCACTACACAGATAGAAATGCTCCAGTGACATAATGAAGGACCCAACAAGACTACAGGAGTTATGAATAACTCCAAGACGAACCACTGTGCGGAGGGGAGCAGTGGCTGCAAGGGTCCACAGACAGCACCTGTTAATGGAGCAATACTCCAGGGGAAGTCAGTAATGGTAACCCGCCTAATGGGGGAATTTGTACACAGCCTTCCTTCTAGGTGATGGAACAAATCTTATCTGGAGGGGAGTGGTAGGAGGAGGGGGAGGCTCCACCCTGCAACTTCTTGAAGAATTGTTCTAGCCTACTAGGAGGAGCTGTCGCCTCCCCATGGTACCTGGAAGCTATACTGGATGACAGAGAAAGGTAGTGTACCACTGAGTATACAGGGTATATGCATACTAGAGGGAATGTGCTTTTCTGTTACAATATCATATAATAAACAAGGGAGAGAGAGAGAGAGAAAATACAGAATTATAAGCATCAGATCTACCAGATATACAGGGAGATCTCAGAAATGTGGAGGGGATAAAATTAAATTATAAAATTCCACGAGAGAGGCAAATTAATCAAAAGCATTAAAAACAAACATTACACTGCAAAACATTCACTATGTTCTGTAATAAAATTCAAATTTCTACAGTGTATTTTGATCAAAGATAGGAGTCCTTATGGAATAGCCCCTGACGATACAATTAATTGCTTAGATTTGCATAAGCGTTATTGCATTGATTATATCTAAGTATCTGTGTGTAGCAAAAGCTCCAAAACTCCATAACCAGTCAACCTTTATGTTTGGAGTCAATCAGCTACAATGTGTGTACAGAGCATGTGCCCCCTGAAACTAACAAATTAGTCAGTGCGACAATAAACCGTTTAAGGAACAGGGGTCCCTTTATGCCTACATGTCTAGAGAGAGCGCCAACGGCATGTATCAACAGTGTGTAATATAACTGTATCAAAATTACACTTGAGACATACATGAATTAGTAGTGTTTGTTACAATTCTTTACTACAGCCTCCCAAAATAATTGGGCAACAGGGTGCCAGAAAACTGAGCGCTATTGCTTAGGTTTTAACCATTTACACAGGTATTGCATTGATTATAACTATGTATCTGTGTGGAGCTCTGTAGCCAGTCAACCTTTATGTTTGAGAGTCAAATCGGCTACAATGTAAAGACGGAGCATATGGCCCAAGCCAAGACAGATGACCTCTGACCAAGCAGGAGTGCTTTGAGTGCCTCCTTGCTTGTTGATGTAGGCCACAGCCGTGGTATTGTCTGACTGGACTCATACTGGATGACCCCTCAGCTGAAGGGAACAGTATACAGGAGCACGCCGAATCGCTTTGACCTCCAGAACATTGATGGACTGAAGAGACTCCTCCAATGTCCATCTGCCCTGAATCCCCAAGTCACCCAGAATGGCACCCCAGCCACTCAGGCAGACATCTGTTGTGACAAAGATCCACTCCAGCATCACAAACAGTTTTCACTGCTCCAGGTTGCTCCTGTCCAATCACCATTGTGTCAGACATCCAGAGGTAGGGAGACCCTCAAATCCAGGATACCTGGATTCCCTTGCCAAGAGCAGATGATGAACCTCTGGAGCTCTCTGGTGTGGGCCATAGAGTAAGGTACTGCCTCCATTGTGGACACTCTGTGGACCTAAAGTGTCATGAACTTTCTAACTGGAGCCGAGGGCCACTCCAGAGCTTGGGACACCAAACGCATAATTTGCTGAATGGAGTCCTCAGTCAGAAAAACCTTCCCTAGACAGGTGTCAAACCTGAGATCGAGAAAGACCAAGTCCTGAGATGGAAATGGAGAAGACTTTGACATGTTGAGAATCCACCCATGGTGGAGGAGAATGTCCAGGATTTCCCTGGATGGAGCCTTCAACAGAAGGTCATCCACGGAGGGAGTCACCTGAATCCCCTGGGCATTAATCAAGGCAATCAGGGCCCCCAGAACTCTGGCAAACAGAGTAACAGAGGTAAGCCCAAAGGGCAGAGCGTGAACTGGTAGTGTTTTGATCCACAGGCAAGATAGAGGAACTTCTGACTGTCCAGGTGAATAGGAATGTGTACATATGTGTCCTGCAAATCCAGAGACACGAGGAATCTCCTGGGCACATAGCTGCAACGACAGAAAACAAGGACTCCATCTTAAAGCAAGAAGTCTCCACAAAAGAACGGAGGTCCTTGCGGTCCAGAATAGAGCGGCTGCCACCATCCCTCTTGGACACCATGAACAGGTTTGAATAAAAACCCGAACCTCTCTCTCTTGGGGCAGAACTGGAATAAAAACTCCTTTTTCCAGAAGAGACAGAAGCTCCTCGTTGAAAAGTCACAACTTTTCCTGACCCAGTGGAACCCTGAACTGGAAGAACTTGAAAGGAGACAAGGACCTGAACCCTATTCTGTTATTCTGTACGCTTTTTAAACCACCTGCAAAACCCACTGGTCCTCACAGGACACTCCCTGTGTGTTGTAAAAATGGCGTAGACGCCCACCCACAGGCATCCGCGGAGATTCTGGTCTGACGAAAATTCTGCAAGTCATGCTGACACTTGCCAGACTTGGGTTTAGCATTGTGTAGCTTGGAGTGCCATTGCTTCCTGGGCTTGATGGAGGGGCACGGGTAAAGGCCTGAGACATTCAGATTCTGCCTTTGTGCCCCTGTTTAATGGGGGGTGAAAAAGACGCTGTTTCCTCAACATGTTAGGGCATTTAGAGACCGGAGGTAACAGGGTGCTCTTGCCCTTGTCACTTATGATCTGTTGAGCACATCCCCAAAAAGAGAACTGCATTAAAAAGGGAGAGAAACCATTGACTTCTTAGATGAAAGGTCCCCAGACTAGATGTTGAGAAACAAATTGCATCATGATATCAGAAAAGGCAGATTCCTTAGCAGACAGCTTAAAAAAAAGATCAGTGACATACATCTGAGCCTCAGACATGTTGGCTAAGAGGGCTAAAAGATCCTCCTTCATCCTCTGACAGTCTAAGTAAATTGTTCCTCCCAGATAGCTATAAGCTCTAGGGACCCGTAGCATCTGCCAAGGGCAGAGCAGTGTACTTATAGAGCCTGGAAAAGGAGGGGGGGGGGGGGGTCAAAAGCACATTGGGCCACAAGATGCCTCTGAGAATGGGTACAGCTTAGAGAGAATCTCTTAGAGAGAGACAGGAGCCTATCAGGCATCTGCCACTCATCCAGGATAACCTTGTCCAGAGTGGAGATGGGTGAAAAGACTTCTGACGTTTTAAGTCTCTAAAAGACATCAGATGAAAATGGAACCTTAACAGGTGTGTCAGTGACCTGAAGGGTCACTAAGCCTTAATGAGTCACTCCACAGAGGTAGCAGGGTCAACTTCAAAGGGGTCGCCAAATGCATAGGAAGAATCCTCTTTGTCACACTCCCCTTCCTTGGTGTCACACCCAAAGGAGTCCTCATCAGAGGATTCTATGAGCTCAGGTAAACCTGGGGCCTTAGGGGCTACAATCCTGAAGGTGATGGGGGTTTCCAAGAATGGAGAACCCCTTGGTAGGATAGAGGAAATTGTGCCATAGTAAGCAGACTTTAAATCTTTCACCCAGACAGGCTCTTGCTCAAAACTGGAGGACCCTCGTGGTAGAGTGGGGGGGGGGTCACAGCACATGAGGAGCAGAGAGGTCATGAATAATCCCTAGGAAGCTCTGATTGGCATGAGAAGCAATAAGCAAGGGGGGGGGCAGAGATGACCCAGTGTTGTGTGTCTTAGGTCTAGCCCCATGTCCCTATGGATCCAACTTCCTAACAGAAGTAGTGTATAACACTACAGAAAACCCAAATACTGTATGCCAGAATAATAGTTCACCTTAGAAAGGTGAAGGGTTAATCTGAGAAGGAGAGCAAGGGTAAGGCACCTTCTGTGAAACAGGAATAAAATGGTGTCTGTAAAACCATCAGCCAATTACAAGGAAGCTCAGGAAACGGGCATTCTGGGAGTTGTAGCATTTCCCAGTTGCTGTATCCTAGCAACACCTGGTCTTGCACTTGTGGGACCCCAGGGGCCCCTGAGACACCAAGGGTGTGAACTGGATTGTAGGGCATGAGGAGAGGAATGAGCCCTCTATCAACTCTGAATGACAAACTGCTGCAGAGATATGTTCCGAAGCAGCTTGTCAAATAGAAGTCAAAGGAGCAAGTACGGCTGCGCAGGAAGCATGCCTTAGGAGGTGTCATGCATTAAACTCAAATTTTACAAAAGTTAACAAACACCCATATACCTAAGGGGACGTGGTGGTGGTGGGGGTAATAAAAATGCAGAACCCTCTACAGAAACCCCAGAAGAAAGCCCCCAAACCCACCTAAACCAGAAGGGAAAGGGTTAACTGCCCAAAATGCAGCCACCCAAGCTCCAGAAAACTCAGGGACAAACCAGAATAAAACACACAACAAGAGTGCAGGAGTTCTGACTAGATAATCCCTGTATGGACAGGAGCAAGAGGGAAAAGCGGACCATGGAACTCAGTGGATTACTCACCAATCTTCATATTCTGTCTTCAGGTTACCATTGTGAAGAACCAGAGCCTCAAGAAAGACCCAGTTAGGAGAGAAAAACTTTGGCTACAAGGGTGCACAACAGCATCTGAAAGCTGGACAAGCCTCCAGGGAGAGCCAGGAATGGTATCCCACCTAATCGGGTAATTATGACATCCCATATAAAAGAATAAAAATTAAAATTAAACAAAAAACTAAGCAGAGATGTTCCTAGCCATGCCAAACTCGGAAGGGCGGGGCTAGGGTAGCCTAATAAGGCGAAGGGAAGGCTCCACCTCCAAAACCTTGTCTTTTGAAATGTTCCAGCCTACTAGGAAGGATGTTTCCTCCCCCATGGTACCTGTATGTCATATTGGACGATAGAGAAAGATAGATTATGCCTTTGAAGTTACAGCTGAAATAAAATTTGAGTCTGGGTTTGACCAAATCTATAACTTATCTTCTTTAGGTTGGTGATCAGCTTTAAAACTTCACATACATATGAGCCAATAGCAGGTGGTTTCTTCCTATGACCAGAAAAACGTCTCCTAAGCAATATGTTCTTAACTTTTGGAGTGCCAGAGGAGTAACGCAGCGCAATGGCACTCAAAAGGTTAAGGTCAGGTGCCCTCCTACAACAGGTTTGCACTCGGTCACCAGTTATTTGTTTCAAGTCCATGTCCATTTGTAAAATGTTCCAATGTTTAATAAGTATATTCACAACAATCTTCCATTAGTTATTGTATATCCCAATGAACTGAACAGCTTTTCTTTTCTGACTGGTTGTTTAGTCAACAGTGAACATCTAGGTATACCTGTTGCTCTATTTATGCTGTATTAATGATACTGTTCCATACCCTCCGTCTTTAAATCTCGTGGCTAGTTCTAGCTCTTTTTTCAAAGCATGCATCTGCCGAGCAGTTCCTCCTCAGTCTGAGGAAGTCTCCAGCTGGTATTGCCCTCAAGACAGAGGGTAAGTGGAAGCTGTTGTGATGTAATACACTGTTTCCATGAGTTTCCTATACAGGTCACTGGCTAGGACTCAATCGTCTGTCTTGCATATACAGGAGTCCAGGAAGTTGATTCTAGTCAGACCGATGTCAGTTTTCAATTTCAGGTTGTAATAATTTTCATTCAGACATTTTATGTATTCCTTGAATATGGTGACTACTCCATCCCATAATATAATGCGATAGTCAATGTATCAGTTCCATAAATTGACAAATATACTTGTTCATCTCCCACTACCACTTCACCTCTCCCACCATCCGTGATACAGATTGACATACGTGGGGGCACATGGGGCCCCCATGGGTGTACCCCAGATTTATAGGTAGAAGTGATTCCCAAGCATAAAATAGTTGTGTCAGGGCAAAACTGAGGAGTTTGATGATAAAGCTCCTAAATTCCTCACTCAATGTGTTGTCTTGTGCTAAAAAGAATATATAACAGGAAGTTCAGGTAAACAGACTAACACCCATACTGGAGTCCAGAAGGACTTGAACTTGATGGACTTGTGTCTTTTTTCAACCTGATTTACTATGTAATTATATGTAACTAAGATTTCAAACACTTTAGCTATATAAATCTCTCTTCAAACCCAATAGATTGTAAGAGCTAATGGATAGTACAATTTTTCTGTTTCAGGTGTTAAACCTATATTACATACTCTTGCATTCTTTGTCTGGACAGCACTATAATTTCCCGGTGCGTCATTCATAAATTAGATTATAAAGGAAAGGTATATATTTGCAACTGTCAAATCAATATTTTTGGTAAGATTGTTGTAGCATTTGTTCATAAGATAAAAAAGTGCATACCCATGCTTAGCCTTTCAGAAGCTGGACCCGAGTGTGAATTATATGTTTAGCTGGTAAATGTTAAAGTCACAGCCAACCTCACAAAGCGGTTCAGTGTTTTTAACATGCAAAGAAATATTACCTGGTTGGAAGGTAGGTCTGTCGATCCATTGCTCTGAGGGTTGTAATTTGTTCTTAGGTTTCCAAGGAACCACCAGGGCAAGCCAGCTAAATCCCACTCTTCAAATGCTAGGTCCAATTGGGACTTATTAGAATAGGCTGGATTTTCAATGCCTTTAAATGAAAGAAACTCAAAAATCAGTAGGTTCCTGTATATTACATGTATCAATATTATTAGGCAGGGGCATCCAAGTTTTTTTTCCTCAATTGTGTGTAAGGGGTGCATTATCTTGTTTATTGATCATGTTGAGTTATCGCCTTTCAGCTACTCAAACAGATGTAATTTACCCCCACCAGACATGCTCAGTTTTAAATATTTAAAAAAGTAGGGCAGGAAGGTGTGAATCTGAACCAGAGAATAGTAAGGACCCCCATGCCAGAAACACATAGTTTTTCCAAGGAAAATAGAAAAAACACCTGGGGATAAAAAGTTAATCAGGAGACTTCCATTACTTCACAATCAAACTGTGCAAGGAATGACCCAGGGAGGGGGGGCAGGGGGAATCAGAGTCCACAGAGACCTTAAGGGTCTCCAAAACTGCCGTAACAAGACCCTCCACAGGCGACTCGGGATCTTTCTTAAATTAATCCCCAAGAGTAATTGAGAACTCAAAATCTTCCTCGTCAGACTCCCCTAGACAGTCTCTTCGGGGGAAAAAGGACAGTTCTAGCTCAAGGACCCTTTCATAGTAGAAATAAGAGGATTTTAGCTTTACCTGTTAAATCCTTTTCTCTTAGTCCATATAGGTTACTGGTAACTTTGGGTAGGCGATCCTCCCCTTTAAGTAGGCAGGATCAATTCTAGAAGTGAATGCTGGGGTGGAGCCTACCTTCCTCCTCCTTGGCTGCAGCTAGCCAATCACCTCCAGTAAGATTTGAGACACTAACTATTGACTAGATAGTAAAAAGGGAAAGAAGACTCCTGTGAGCATGAACCCGAAAGGACCCCCACGCTCTGCCACAGGAGAGCCAAGCATGGTCCCTTGACAGGGTGGGATACCAGTAACCTATTTGGACTAAGAGAAAAGGATTTAACAGGTAAGGCTAAAATCATCTTTCCTCTGTCGTCCAATATAGGTTACTGGTAACTATGGGATGCCCAACCATTGAGTTTCCCAGAGACGGGAAGTAAGGCAAAGACCAGACGGAGGGCCCCCAAAGTCACCAGAGCATATATGAACCATCAGATCAGAGATAGCCCAACAATAACAAATGAAGTGTCAACAGACACTGAACAGGTGTAACACCACCCCGGGAACTGTTACACTGCACAGTGAACTAGAGCCAACAGGGCTCAAAAGCGAGGAAGCATTGAAGAACCGAAGAAGATCCTAGACAGGCAAGACTGCCTCCAGGATCTTTACTCCCAAAGCTGGCATCAGCCGATGACAGCACATCAACACAACAGTGCTTTGAAAAGGTATGCACAGACAAGCAAGTGGCTGCCTTGCACAACTGATCAGCTGTGGTCTAATTCTTGTAAGCCCACGACGCTCCAATAGATCTAGTAGAATGAGCCGTGACCCGAAAGGGAAAAGGCTTCTTCCGTAGTTTGGAAGCCTTACGAATAGTGGACTTAATCCAGGAAGCAATGGTCACTGTGGGTGCAGGTCTTCCAGCCCTGGTACCCTCAGGAATGATGAACAGGGTGTCAGACTGTCGAATGGACACTTGAGACAGCGCACCACATCTAACAACTGGAGATCCCTCGCCTTGTCAGGGCAGAAAGAAGGCACCACAATCTCCTGAGTAATGTGAACTCAGAAACCACCTTCGGGAGAAACTCCTTTGAAGTGCGAAACGCCGCCTTGTCTTTGTGAAACACCAAAAAGGGTGGTTTACAAGACAGAGCATGCAACTCCACTACACGGTGAACAGACACAATCGTCAGGAGAAAAGCCATTTTCCACGTCAGCAGACGTAGAGGAATATAGTAGCCAAGGACTCAAAGGGAGGGAGCAGAAGGACGGCCAAAACCAAAGATCCCACTGATGAGCGGGAGTCTTAGAAACAGGACGAGTATGAGCAACGCCCTGGAAGAAAACCTTGACATGAGGAACAGCAGCAATGCGCCTCTGAAAGAAAACAGAGATGTCTGAACCTTAAGGGAACTCAAACAGAGGCCCTTATCCACACCTTCCTGTAGGAAAGCCAGGACCGAAAGAAGATCAAATCGTGAGATAGGTCCTTATCAGCACACCAAGAGAGAAAGGTAGACCAGACTCTATGGTAGGCCTAGAGGAAACAGATTTGCATGCACTAAGCATAGTTAGCAACCACACCAGAAGAGAAACCCTTCTTCAGTATTGAGGATTTAATTTCCAAGCCGTCAAAGCTAGATGATGGACGTCCTCCTTCCACAGGTAACCCTGCAGAAGATGATCTGGATGGCAAGGGAGCCAGAAAGGCTCTGCCACTGATAGATCCAGAAGCTCCAGAAACCAAGCCTGCCAAGGCCAGTACAGAGCAATCAGAATCACTGTTCAGTGCTCCAGTCTCAATATCACCCTGTGCAACACGGGAACGGGAGGAAAGATGTAAGCCAGAGGAAACAGCCAAGGGATGGACATGGCATCCACTGCTAGAGCCAGAGGATCCCTCCAGCGAGAGCAGAATGTTGGAACCTTCCTGTTGTGTCTTGTCACCATCAGGTTGACACACGGAAGACCCCACCTCTGAACAATGAGGTTGAACAACTTTGGATGCAGTTCCCAGTCTCCGCTGTCCACTGTGTGTCAACTAAGGAAGTCTGCCAGGACTTTGTCTACGCTGGAAACATGAACTGCGGATATGGCAGGAACATGTTCTTCTGCCCAGGACAAAATAGCCTTGACCACTAACCAAGCTACGAGACTTCCTGTTCCGCCTTGCTTGTTGATGTAAGCCACTGCCATGGCATTGTTAGACTGGACCCGGACCAGGCAGTCCTCCAGCTGGCACGTCCAGTGGAGAAGGGCATGAAATATCGCCCGAAGTGCCAACACGTTGATGGGAAGGAGAGATTCCTCCGGAGACCACCAACCCTGAGCATTCAGATGACCCAGAACCACTCCCCAGCCAGATAGGCTGGCATCCGTTGTGACCGGAGTCCAGAAGGACACCAGGAAGGGCTTGCCGTTCAGCAGATTGGAGAGGTTGAGCTACCACGACAGATTCAGTTCAACATGAAGAGGGAGGGATACATATCTTCAGGAGGTCCGGTTGACCCCTGCACACCTGGATCACAAACCACTGAAGCTCCCTGGAGTGAGCCATGGCAAACGGGACTGCCTCTATGGTGGAGATGAACTTCCTCACTAGAGAGGACAACTTCTTGGCTGGAAATGGATCATGAGCTAGAACAGCAGAAACCCTGTTGGTGTGAGCCACCTTGTCCGTGAGAAACACCATGATCTGCTGAGTGTTGAAGAGAAGGCCCAGGAAGACCAGACACTGGGATGGGACAAGATCTGACTTGTCCATGTTGAGAATCCATCCAAGATGGGTGAGAGCATGAAGGCAGCCCTGAACCTACTGATGAAGAAGTTTCAGAGAGGGTGCTTTCAGAAGCAGGTCATCCATGTATGGAGTGACTCTGATGCAGTGCTGATGAAGGATGGACACTAAGGCTCCCAGGACATAACTGAAGACTGGAGGAGCAGTAGTCAGACCAAAGGAAAGAGCAGAAAACTGAAAATGCCATTGGTTGTAGGCAAATCTGAGATACTGCCGGGAATGTGCAGATACGCGTCCTGAAGATCCAGAGAAGCAAGGAATTCCCCAGGGGACACAGCAACAGTCACTGTCCATAGGGACTCCTGGGGATAAGGAGTCTTGACCACAAAGGAATTGAGATCCTTCAGGCCCAAAACTGGATGACAGCCGCTGTCCTTTTTGGAAACCACAAACAGGTGTGAGTAAAAACCCAAACCCCTGTCCTGAACGGAAACCTGTTCTAGAACCTCCTTTTCCAGGAGGGCCTGGATGGTGCCGTTGAACAGACAGCGTTTTTCTACACCCTGAGGTGTGTGAGAAGGGAAAAACCGGGAGGGAGGAAGAGAGGTGAAAGGGATCCGGTACCCCTCTGCCACCAGCTGCAAAACCCATGGGTCCACCACGGAACCCTCCCAGACGTTGAGGTAGTGGCGCAGATGGCAACCCACATCAGCATGGGGACCTGGGTTTGGCGAGTCATGTCGAAGGAGGTTTGGAAACCTTGGGCTAGGTGGAGGATTTAGGCTTCAATTATTGTTCGGGCTTGGAGGAGGAATGCGGAGCCTGGGGAAACACCTGGTTCGCCTGGCGTGTCTCAGTCTGAAAGGAACGAAAAAGTTTGGTAGGTGTCTTCTTCCTGGGGATCATAGGCAGGAGGGTACTCTTGCCCCATGTGGCCTCACTAATCAGATCCTTAAGTTCTGGCCCAAACAGAGAAGTGCCCTGAAAGGGCAACTAGAACAATGCTTACTTAAAAGCAGTGTCAGCAGACAGATCTTGAGCCAAAGAGCAGTCTGGCAACCACAGACATGGTGGAAACCATGGCCACCAAACCAATGGCATCATACAAGGCAGCAGATACATAATGCGAGGAGCCGCGACATTTCAGGAGCAGGAGCTCCCTAACGGACAGCAAGTGTAAGCTGTTCAGACCAAACTGCAATGGCCCTATTTACACAGGCCGCAGCAAACACTGGGCGTAAGGAAGTACCATCAGTGGCAAAAATGGATTTGAGGGAGGCCTCAAGCTTCTTGTCAGTCCAGTCTTTAAGAGCAGAAGCATCAGCAACTGGCAAAGCAGTGGCCTTAGAAAGTCTAGAAACAAGGGCATCCACTTTGGGGGGATGAACCCACTGAGCTAGCGCCGCATCAGAAAATGGGTAAAGCTTAGCAAATTTCTTAGAAACAGAAGGTTTCTTGTCCAGAGACTTCCACTCAGACACTAAACGGTCAAGAGTGGGGTTAGGTGGAAAACAAGTATGGTGCCTCTTAGGCTCCTGAAACACATCAGAGGGGTCCGAAGATACCTCTTGTACCAGAGGGATGTTTAGTGTGTTTAATACAGCTCTGATCAGGCCCTCAACAGAGGGATCAGGGTCAGCATCAAAGGGATCCCCAAAGAACTGAGGGGAGACCACTGCAGAACATTCCTCATTGTCCGAATCCACCAACAGTTCCTCATCAGAGGAGTCTGAGACATCAGGTACTCCCGGCGGTTTAGGTAGGGAAGACCCCCTGTAACTGGGATGGAAAGAGTTGTAATGTAGACCAGAGGTCTCTGGCAGCAGCCTTAAACTCTTGCACCCAAACTGGCTCTGGAGGTCCCTGGGGGAGACTCAGGGACTGCAGAACATGCTGGGCATAATGACCTGAGAATACTCTAGGTAACCCTGACTGATATGAGGAGCAATGAGCAATTGGGGACACAGGCACCCCAGCATCCTTAGTTTTAGGTCTAGCTCCAATGGAAGAGACATTCTCACAGTGTCAAAATGTTCAAAATATAAGGAAACCCCAAACACAGTGAGTATGATTAAAATTTCACCCCAGAAATAGCTAAAATACACCTATCTGGCAGACGAAGGGTTAATCTGCTGAGGAGAGAAGGCAAGTCCAAGCCCTGCATAGGATACTTGTTCAGGGAAAGAACAAAATGGCTGCCGAGAAGGGAGCCAATCAGGAACGAGCGAGCGATGCAAGCACTCATGGGAAATGTAGTTTTCCCAGAAAAAGTACCCCAACAGTGCCTGAAGCCCCCTGGGCCACCCAACACACAACAAACATTGACCTGAGAGTAGAGCAAGGGCAGACAAACAAAATGAGCCATCTCTGAAGTCGCTACGATGAGCGGTTGCAGAGAGATCTGTCCCAAACTGTAAAGCCCCATAAAAGTGAATGGAGAAATGGTATCTATGTGGTAAAAGCATACCTTAAAGGTGCGGAACACAAATTTTGCAAGGTTGTAACTATGAATTTTGAATCAAACACCACTAGAACATGACCCAATAAACACTGAACCCAGTAGGGAAAGTGCCAACTCCTCCCCAAAAGATGCTAAACCAGCAACCAAAGGGTTAAGTTACCATAGAAACTTGCTCCAAAACACCCAACAGACATACATGTAAACCCAGTGAGTGCAGGAGTATGCAATAAGAACTCCAAAGGAGACCCCTGTGCAGAGGGGAAGTGTGGGACATGTGGACCTCTGCACTCAAAGGGTTGCTCACCTTTTTAGCAGATCGTCTGTCTTCAGATTCCCAGGTATCAAGAAGCCGTCTCAGTGGGCAACGCCTGAGGGAAGAACTTGTTACCAAGATTTTTCCCCCCGGGGCTTAAGGTCCACCAAAGCACCTGGAAACTGAGCTATCCATATCTAAGGGAATTGTCAGTGATGGTAATGCATCTAATGGTGTTATTCCATATCTAACAGAAAAATAAAAAATAGCTAAAACTATAGCAGAACTATTCTTTTGACTGTATCTTCACCCAAGGAACAAATCTTACTGGAGGCGATTAGCTAGCTGCAGCTAAGGAGGGAAGGTAGGCTCCACTCCAGCATTCACTTCTAGAATTGTTCCTGCCAACTTAAAGGGGCAGATCGCCTAACCAAAGTTACCAGTAACCTATATTGTGCGACTGAGAAAAGGACTTTTACATATGCAGCGTCCCATTCATGAGAAGGAGGCATGGAAACTGATGTGCAGGGGCAAAAAAAAAAAAAAAAAAAAAGATATCATGGGAAAATGTTTCCAAGCAAAAGGCCTAAGTGTCTAGTTGGCTTATCAGCCGCTGGCCATTCTCCACACTGACTGTGGGGACACTTTTTCACAGGCTTAATGGTGTTAATAGTTCATTCTAAGGTCTTAGCATCTATCTACCAGGTGGTATCATATATGTACTTGTTATGCTGGGGCATCCTCCGGCTTGCTATTATGGAAAATTAACACTGATACGAAAAAAGCAAATCAGTTGATATATTTAAAATCTCCATTTGTCAGGACTTTGTTCAGCCACAAAACTGATTTCACATAGCATAGTTTGTCCTTTCAGACAAAGCATATATTAGCTTTAAGTTACTCTAAACTGATGAAGAAATCGAAACGAGAAAGGGGTTAAATATCTCAGAACCACATTGGTATTTCAATGACACCTATACTGGTCATCTACCAGTGGTGCTGGCACCTTATTGTGCCTGAATTCTAGTTAACTTGTCATATACAGTTAGGACCATAAATATTTGGACACTGACACAATTTTCATAATTCTGGCTCTGTATGCCACTACAATGGATTTGAAATTAAACAGAGATGCAATTGAAGTGCAGACTGTCAGCTTTAACTGAAGTGGTTGAACAAAAATATTGTTTGAAACATTTAGGAATTGCAACCATTTTCATACACAGTCCCCTTATTTCAGGGACTCAAATGTAATTGGACAAATTGTTCATTTTTAATACTTTGTCGAGAATCCTTTGCAGGCAATGACTGCTTGAAGTCTGGAAAGCATGGGCATCACAAAATACTGGATTTCCTCCTTTGTGCTGCTTTGCCAGGCCTTTACTGCAGCTGTCTTCAGTTGTTTGTTTGTGGGTCTTTTTCTGCTTTAAGGTTTGTCTTCAGCAAGTGAAATGCATGCTCTATTGTGTTGAGCTCAGGTGACTGACTCAACCACTGCAGAATATTCCACTTCTATCAACTCTGCTGAATTTGGCTGAACCTGAGCAGACAATATTTCCCTATACACTTTCAAAATTCATATGGCTGCTTCTGTCACATCAACAAACACTAGTGACCCAGTGCTATTGGACGCCATGCACACCCATGCCATCACACTGCCTCCAGTGTGTTTTACAGATGATGTGGTATGCTTTGGATCATGAGCCGTTCCAAGCCTTCGTCATACTTTTTTATTCCTATCATTCTGGTAAGGTCAATCTTAGTTTCATCTGTCCAAAGAATGCTATGTTCCAGAACTGGGCTGGCTTTTTTTTTTTTTTTTTTTTTTTTTTTTTTTAGATTTTTTTGGCAAAGTCTAATCTGGCCTTCCCATTCTTGAGGCTTATGAATGGTTTGCACCTTGTGGTGAACCCTCTGTATTTGCTCTCGTGAAGTCTTCTCTTTACGGTAGACTTGGAAAATGATATGCCTACCTCCTGGAGTGTGTTCTTCACTTGGCTGGATGTTGTGAAGGGGTTTTTCTTTAGCATGGAAAGGATCCTACAATCATCCACCACTGGTGTTTTCAGTGGACATCCAGGTCTTTTTGTGTTGCAGTGCTCACCAGTGCGTTTCTTTTTCTCAGAATGTACAAACTGTTGATTTGGCCACTCCTAATGTTCCTGCTATGGTAAACATTCAAAATAAAACTTGTGTCAATGTCCAAATATTTACAGACCTAACTGTATGTTGATGGTGTGACTAATGCACAAGGGAGTTTTTACTGCTGATATTGGTGTGATTTGCAGTATTTTGTTTTGACATGGCATATATCGGCTTGCCACTTATTTGAGAAACAGACCCCTATGCTTGGACATATGTTCTCATATCCAGGGTAAGTACTGGCATGCCTGAAGAAATATGTTATGCCAGGACATCCAGCGGCTTGTTTCCAAAATGCTATACGGCAACCAATCTAATGTTAGATAAGTTACAGACTTACAAACATAATAATAACATAATAATGCTTCAAACTATTCCGGCTTCTAAGCAATAATCAACAGAGTTCTGAGTTACATTTACTTGCCACTGTTAAAGAAAAGAACCATTTTGCCAAGGTATTTATTCGTATATCCTGAAAAGGTGTCTGTAGAAACAATAGTATCAACTTACGGACTGAACCAAAACATGCTGGGACATACGCCGGCTTGTTAGTAATGGTTTTCCCAGTTCTACATAGCTAAACATCTGAGGCAACAGAGGTGGCTTATTTATGAACTGGTCATAGATGTGCTGGGACACATACCGGCTTGTCAGAATTGTAACTGATTTAACATCAAATTTTGCAGAGCAAAAAAATTACTGGGACATATACCGGCCTGTCAGGAATAATTTATAATGCTCTATTGAGCAAGTTATTGGACGAAAAAAATGATAACAGCCTGGTTCTTAATTATGGTGACGCGTGTTTTGCAACAAGCTTCTTCTTATAAGGCAAATGACAATCTGACTAAGCCTACACTAAAATGCTTATTCAAATGTACAAAAACATGGAAATTATGTCATAGTATGTAAAACTAACTCCACACCCCAAATTTCCTATTTGTTATGAAACAAAGGTTGAAATTCAAATGCGCTGCAATCATTGATGGGGTATATATCCCCAATTGTCCCTTTTTATGCAGTTTTCCCTCCTTTGCATACTGAAAGCAGGGACAACTGCATAAAAAGGTACAATTGGGGATACATGCACTTACATACATACAGCATGTGTTTGCCCCATATATTGTAATGGGAACCACCAGCTTGAAGACAGAGGATCTGGACATCGCCTGTTGATATATAAGCGAAGGCCAGATACAATCTGGCAAATTTTGAATGGGAGAATGGTTACTGGGGAAAGAAATCCTCCAAAATATCTTGTGTATTGAGCCATTCACAACTTGATAGACTCTGTCCAATACTGTAATTGTAGCACAGGGGAATGCAGGGTTAAGGTTCAATGAGCTTTAACTCAATTTCTGTGCTTTGGCAGTTGCTGGTCCATTTCTTGACAGCTGAGAAAATCTGCAGCCATGTTTTCTACCCCTGGTAAGTGGACTACTGAGGTGGCTGAAATGTGAGCTTCTGCCCAGGTGGTTGATGTAAGCCACTGCTATCAATGTATCCAGCTGCACTTGGTCTAGAGTGCCTGTCATTACTTGAGACCAGTGATGAAGTACCAGAGGAATGGTAAGGATCTCACAGTCCCTGATCTACCAGGGTACCCAGCCCATCGGGATGGCATCTGTCCACTCTGGAATCATGAAGGGATGTCTTTAAGTTAGAGGAGGATGATGTAGCCACAAACATAGATCACTAGTTTGATGGGAGAGCCTCAGAGTGACACAGATTGTACGCTGTTGAGGCCAATTTCTTTGGATGTCCCGTTTGAGCTCCCTTTTGTCAAACCAAGCTAAAGGACTACTTCTGGGGCAGACAACAAGCACCCCAGAAGCCTGTGGCTCCCCCGAAGGGTGTCGAACATGCTTCCCAGAAACATAAGGGTCTGAGATGGGATAGAAGAGGACTTCTACAGGTTGAGAATCCAACCATGGTGTATACTAGAAAGCATGTGGCTAAAGCTGCCATGAGATTAACAAAGAATCCTGGAGAGGAGGTTAGACTGAAGAGCAGCACAGCGAGACCTGGTAAAGATGATGCAAAAGCAAATGGCAGGAAACACTATGGTCTGGACGGGATGTGCAGGTAGGCATCCTGAAGATCCGGGGGCGGGGACAGGAACTTGCCTGGACAGATCGGATATATAGAATTTTATGGCAGGTAAGAACCATTCAGCCCAGCTAGTACACCCATTTTCCTATTGTAAAAAATATGATCCTTGGTCTTATATTATGTGCAAGACAGCCTTATGCCTATCCCGTACATGCTTAAAATGGAACTTTTACCTCTAATACACTGTTCTCTCCTACAACTGGTCTAGTTAAATTGTTCGTAGATTACTTGCAAAAAAAAAAAAAAAAAAAAAATGCAATTACATATTTTCTCTCAAAATTAGACTTCATGTAGCTGCTTCCTCATTCTGCAGCACAGTTTAATGTCGGCACGGCTCTGCAGGACTTCCCAATCCTCAAATGCTCCTTCTACCTCCCTCCCAGCTCTCTCTGGGAGTGTGTTTACTCTTCCTTCATGGTAATGTGCAGCAGGTATATTGTAACAGCAAGCTCCATAATGGATAAAGGACGAAATCCAAGGAAAGGACATTTTAGAAGAAGTCCATGGCAAGAGGTTAACTTTGCCACCAGTAGCATCAGCAATGGATTTTGTAGAGGTTTGGACCAAGCAGGGTTCTACCATCAAACGGGAAGGAAACCACAGATTTCTAGGAAGATTGGTCCACAGACCACATCTTTAGCCACATGATCGGCGAGCAGCATCAGAAAAAGTTGAAGCCTTACTAGAAAACCTGGGAGCAATATAAAAAAAAATTCAGTAAGGTAGGCATTTGCTTCCAATATATTAGCAAGCATAATTAAAAGATCTTCCTTAGAACAGTCAGAGAGCAGTGCCTGCTGCTTGCCCCAGACAGCTATAGCCCTATTATTCCACAGCGAAGAAAAGATGGCCCACACAGCTGTCTTGTGGCAGCAAAATGACCCTTAAAGGGACAGTAATGTTTCACAATAAATGCAGCTCTGATTAGTCTTCATAGTATTTAGGGTGTGGAGAGCATTATTCCAATACTGTCCGAGTTGTAGCCCAAAAGTAATTTAATGATAAAGGTATCCCTCCTGCCCCCTTTTACTGATATAGCACTGCTCACCTGTCAAGGGGGCAAGGTTTTCCTTATGTTCACAGTAAGATGAATTTTCCTTGCTGTGAGCTATCTGGACTCAAGACCAGATTCCACACCTGAGGGAATGTGGCTTACACCAAGTAAAAGGGACACTATCATTCAATTACTCTTGAACTAACAATCTCCATGGCCCAAATACTATGAAGATTAATTGGCGCTGCTGTTTTTTGAAATATTACTATCCATTTAAGACTAGCAGCATATTGTTAGCTAACAGTGGGTCGACAACTGGGAGAGAGACCCACTGTGCTAAAGCCTCTTCTGTAAAACAGTGACATTTAGAGATACGCTTGTTAAGGAATAGCCTCTTACTCTTCTAAGACAATCTGATAAAGAGTGTTAGGATGGGAAACTGGAGTCTTGTGTCTCTGGAAATACTTGCAGGCGCAGACCCCCCCCCACTCCCATGAGGCCACAGAGACCTGAAAGGTCTCCAACATCGCTCTAATGAGGTCCTCCAGTAAGATGTAATCAGGATTACATACAACAGCTCCATTCACCTTCCTTAATACTCTGGGATAAGAGGAAAAGGTAGAAAAACAAGCACCAGGGGTAAACTGCCATGGAATTGCCATCAGGTCCCTTAAGAGGGCAGAAGGGAGCCTAGTTCTGAAGCAAAACAGGGGAATCTTGTGGTTTGACAGATGCTGCAGGGCAGCAAGGGGGAAATAGGATTTCAGTGTTCTTACCTGCTAAATCATTTTCTCTTTAGTCTATATAGAACACAGGTCTCCCACCCCGAGTAAGTGACCTTCATTGTATTGCTTTCCTGGGAAGAGTCCTCCTCTTAGTGTCTTCAACACAGGGTTAAGTATTCACCACAAAGACTGTCTTCTGTGGTATGCCTTGCCCTCCAGGAGAAAGGACACAACCCCATGGTACCTGTGTTCCATCCTTATGGAGACTCCCTCCTCCAGCACAAACTTAAGACCCACTAGCTCTCAGAATTCATGACAAAAGCCACACAAAAAAAATTAAGCAGGGGAACAAAGAACAAAATTTCCTGAGACTAAGACCCTAAAGAAGTACACAGGAAAGCAATACTATGAAGATTACTCTTTGGGTGGGAGACCTGTGTTCCATATGGACTAAAGAGAAAAGATTTAGCAGGTAAGAACACTAAAATACTATTTTCTCTTACAACAAATACGGAACATAGGTACCATGAGAATATACCAAAGCTTCGAGAAAAAAAACACACATCCACATGATACAAGAGTTCCCTAGGCTATCCAGTATCTGAATAATCCAAGTTTAGTGTCAACGGACACTGAACTAAACAGCACACTATATACCAAGAGGGCTCAAACTTCTGAACAACTGGCAGAAAAAGTAATGCAGATAGGTAAATTGACAGAATTGCGTGCAGGACATTCCAGAGATAGCTGACATCAGCTGAGGCCAAGACACTGACATGGTAGTGTTTGGTGAAAGGCCTATCCATTCTGAACTTCAAGTTTGCCCTGAGTACGAGAAGGATTGGAGGAAACACATAGGAAATATGAAAGCCCACATCTACAGTCTACCCAATGTAAAGTCAAGCGGGATAACCACTTTAGTGTCAGTAGGATACAGATTCCGTTGGCACTCAATGGGTTATCCCTTGAATGACAGAGGGGTATGCAACGCATTGCGTACCCCCTGGCACTCAAAGGGTTAAGAACACAACATAATGAGGAGTGTCAGAGTCCCACATCTGGATTCTGAAGCTCCTCTCCTTTCTTTCTCTCCACCCGCATCTTCTGAGATGGAGGAGTGGAAGGAGGAGGTAGAGGTGCTGATGCGGTGAGTAGTGGCATTACTGTTGCATTCCACAGGAATCCAAGCATGTGAGTCAGTCTGCTAGCAGACCTGGCACTGTGACTCACCAAACTGCCCTGCGATTGGAGGCAGTTTTCAAGTTGTGAACCATTCAGCTGATCTAGGAACGCTATCATATCTTCTGTACTTGATTATATTTAACCTTTTGCGTGTCAGAGGGGTAGCCAAGGCATTACGTTGAGTACCTTAAAGGCACTCAAAGGGTTAATTTTCCTCTGGGTAGAGGAAGCTGGTGCTATACAGAGCACCAGAAAAATAAAAGTTTAGGAAAACCATTTATATTGCTTTCATTCCAAGAGCTTTGATACATCTGGTGCTCCTTTTTAAGATGGGCTGTGTGTTCATGAGGACTAGATAAATAACATTAAGCAAAGACTCCAAGAGTAGCTCTGAATAAGAAATTCAGCCTCCGCTTCGTACAAGACAAAATCAACCACCTCTCGGAGTTAGGATGGTTAACAAATGCAATTTACTGGCTACCTCTCTGACAATCAAAAGGGTTAATAAATATACAGACCACTTAACTATTTCCCTGACAAGACTTAGTATTTTGGAGACTCAAACTGGACACAATCACGAGCAGGAGAGCTTTTCTTTCGGCTGACAGATTTTCAAGGATCAGGAACAAGATGAAGGTATTCAGAAGCCAATTCACATATACATCGGTAGACTGAATGCATCTCTTAGGAGTATTGACCTCTTCTGTTCAGATTCATCCCGGGGCATAACTTTCTGAGGGAATTTTTGACACCCACGACGATGTGGAGTGGAACCTCCACGATACGCGTTTGGTAATTTCTCATAGCACCCAGTTGCATTGGTCAAGACCTACGTCACCTGAGAGTTTCCCGCCCCTTTCCCATAGCCGGTCTCGCTATCCATTCTGCTCGGTGTTGGCCTATGACCACGAGGACACTAGCCCCGATTAGCGCTACTTTGTGCTTAAACTTACTGATTAATTTGATTAAGTCATATTGAACAACAAGGACTATGCCAGTTTATTAGCCATCTTTTGGGACTTGGAGCTCCTTATTCTAAACTGTGTCTACAACATCAAGACCAGTCCAGAGGATTCGTCTCATATTAACATAAGAAAGCTGACACGGAGCAGGCAGAAGGAGGAATCCAGGGACGCAGTTCGATGGCTGACAAAGGATGGGACCTCTTACATGCTTAAAGCACAAGATGAGCCAAATGTGAGTGTAAGGCTTAACTTTTGTTTTTATAATTTTTATGAATAAATATACTACACTTAGATTGGATTTCATCTCTTTGTGTTTTTGTCCAGTCTTGCGCTTTTACTCATTGTAGATGGCTTTCCTAGGTGTATTAGGACACCAAATGTTTTAGCAGCATCTGGCAAGTTCACGAGAGATATAGGTTTCATTCATCAATTTTTCATAATTTCCTATCACCCTTCGTCTTCCAATCATACTTCATTTCATCTCAATTCATTATGGCAGTCATCTATCATTTGTGTTCCCAAGGTAGTGTACATTGATTCATTTGCTCCCTTGGCATATAGCCAGGGGTAAATATTGTTTCCTTGATACTTCACAACTAAGGGATGTGCTTCTTGTGCCTCCCTGGTTTCTGATGTACATAACTGTAGTTTTATTGCCTGATCTTATGTGGACCACTTTCTCTCTACGATTTATCTGGAATCATATCCGACAATTTGTGACTACTCTTCTCTAAAATAGGATTTTAGTCTTACCTTGTTAAATCCTTCTATTATTCCATATGAAAAACAGGCACCACAGGGATTGATCTTCCTTTGGAAGGCAAAACATATCAGAAGACAAGGTCTTGAGGGTGGAGTCTTCCTTCCAAATTCTACAGGCAAATCCTAGCCCGCCACCAGTTTTTGATGGGGGACAAACTCAGCAATTAAAGACAGTGAGAGAAGAAGTAGTAAGCTCCAGTGAGAAAGACCCTAGAAGGACTTCCACTTCCAGATAGGTGTGACCAAAGGAGGTCCCTTTTCCTGTGTGGGAGACCTGGTTTCCATATGGACTAAGAGAAAAGGATTTAACAAGGTAAGAAAAAAATCCTATATTATCTGTCGTCCAATATGGAATACAGGTACCATGTGGCTATAACAACAGTAGGGTCCTAGAGGTGTGAAGAAGGAGAAAGTACCTCACGTCTGTCCCCCATGATACTGGAATTCCCTAGGACTATCCAGAA
Source organism: Rhinophrynus dorsalis (assembly GCA_037306005.1). Lineage (NCBI taxonomy): Eukaryota > Metazoa > Chordata > Amphibia > Anura > Rhinophrynidae > Rhinophrynus > Rhinophrynus dorsalis. The sequence goes on along the minus strand of JBBDGT010000438.1, from coordinate 182,022 downwards.
CTAGCAAAAGCCCAAACCAAAGTAAGTGTCAATTACTGAAAATTAGCACCGCACACAAGAACAAGAGCCAACCAGCTTCAAACAGTTGAACAGCAGTAAGGCACAGGAAGAGAGTTCCTTCGACAGGCAGAAATGCCTGAAGGAACATCCTGCAAAAGCTAGCTTCAGCCAAAGCTGTGATATCCACAAGAGTGCACTTGGCAAAGGTATGCAAGGAGGACCAAGTCGCAGCCTTGCACAATTGATCAGCCAAGGCCTGATTCTTGTATGCCCAGGAGGCACCAACAAACCTGATGGAATGTGCTGCAACTCGTAAGGGAACAGGTTTCTCCCAGAGTTTGTATGCCCTATGAATGGTAGGCTTGAACCAAGATGCAATGCTGACCTGCCCTGGGACCCTCGGGAATAACAAACAGGGAATCTGTCTTCAGAAGATAATCTGTATGGTGAACAAAAAACTTAAGGCACCGAACCACATCCAACATGTCGAGATCCCTTTCCTTGTCAGACTTTGGGTCAGGACAAAACCAAGGCACAACAATCTCCTGATTGATACGGAACTCAAAGACCAACTTAGGAAGGAATTCCTGGGAAGTAGGAAGAACAACCTTATCCTTGTGAAACACCAGGAAAGGACGCTTGCAAGACAAAGCCTGCAACACAGCAACCCTACAGACTGACACCACAGCCAAGAGTAAAGCCAATTTCCACATCAAGAAATGCAAAAGAATGGTAGCAAGGGACTCAAAGGGAGGCCTCTGCAAAACTCCCAGAACCAAATGAAGGTCCCACAGAGGTGTTGGAGCCTTGAAGGCAGGGGAAGCATAAACGACCCCTTGACGTCAGGCAGAATGGCAATACACTTCTGGAAAAACACAGAAAGCGCATAAATCTGAATCCGCAGGGAACTAAAGCAGAGTCCTTCGTTCACACCATCCTGAAGGACAAAATCACCGGAAGTTCAAAGTCCTGTGAAGACTGGTCCCTGTCCACACACCAAGAATGAAAAATGGACCAAACCCTATGGTAGGTCTTAGAAGAAACAGGCTTCCTATCCTGGATAATAGTAGAAACAACCTCAGGAAAGAAACCTTTTCATCTCAAGATGTGGGCTTCAACAGCCATGCCGTCAAAGCCAACTTCTCCACGTCCTCTTTCCAAAGGCAGCACTGAAAGAGGAGGTCCTGTATGGGTGGCATTGGAAATGGATCCTGAATGGAAAGGCACTCCAGTCTGGCAAAAAGCAAATACTCCAGTTTGGCAAACCATGCCCTCTTTCTCCAATAAGGAGCGGTCAGGATCACAGTTGCACCGACCAACCTTATCTTATGGAGTGCCCTGGGATTGAGGGGAATCGAAGGAAAGACATGAGGTGGAAGCACCATGGAATCACCATCGTGTCCATGGCAAAGGCCCGGGGATCCCCCCCAACTGGAACAAAACATCAGAAGCTTACAGTCGTCCCTTTTGGTCATTAGATCTATCTGTAGCAGTCCTCACCATTGAGCAATCAGGTTGAATGCTTCTGGATGGAGTTGTCACTCTCCTGGATTTACCTCCTGGTAACTTAGAAAGTCTGCTACATATTCTACCCTTGGAATGGAACAACGGAGATGGTCGGAACGTGGGTTTCTGGCCAGACTAGAATGTACTTCACCTCGAACCAGGCAGTGGAGCTTCAAGTGCCCCCAACCATTGATTTAAGCCACAGCAGTGGAACTGTCTGACTGGACTTGCACTGGATGACCCTTTAACAGGAGAGGTTCAGTACACCAGAGCAAGGCAGATTGTCCTGAGGGTCAGAACACTGATGGACTAAAGAAATTCTTCCACAGTCCACCTGCCCCAGCTGCTCAGGCTGACATCCATTCATGACCATAGTCCATTCCGTGAACACAAATGAATTCCCCAGGTCCAGGTTGCAAGCACCACTGCAGATCCCATCTGGCTTCTGGAGACAGGGAGAACTGCTAATCCAGGAGATCCAGATTCCCATGCCACGTCTGTATGACGAGTATCTGGAGTTCCCTGTTTGTCACTGCTTCTAGGGTAGACACTAGCCTGCTCAGAACCCTCATATACTCTCGGACCTAAGCTGAGGGCCAACCTAGAGCTTGGGTCACATCCTGCATGACCTGCAGAATCTTGTCCTGCGGGAGAAAGACTTTCCCCAGGCAGGTGTCAAACCTCACGCAGAGGAACACCAGCTCCTGGGATGGCACTGGAGAACACTTCAATATGTTCAGAATCCACCCTTTGTGAACCAGGAGTCGAGCAAAGTCTTGGACCTGCTAAGCCACAAGTTCCTCCTAAGGAGTCTTAAACAATAGATTGTCCAGGTAAGAGGTCAAATGAATGTCCCTGGTGTGAATGAAGGCTGACAAGGCCCCTATTTACCCTTGTAAACACTTGGGGGAGTAGATGCCAGGCCAGTAGTGAACTGGTAATGCTGCAAGCTGAAGGTAAAACACAGATGGCATTGACTGTTCAGGTGGATTGAGATGTGAAAGTATGCAGTCTCCATATACAACAGAGATTCGAGGTCCAGGATGTGACAACAGCAGCCATCCTTCAGGACCACAAACAGGTTAGAATAGAACCCTGAACCTTCCTCCTGGGGAGGTACTGGAACCAGAACCTTCTTATCCAGCAGGGATTGCACAGTGTCCTGGAATATGCGCAACTGGGTTGGAGCGGTGGGAATGTTGGACTGGAAGAAGCGTAAAGGAGTAAGACAAAACCAGTTCTGTACCCTTCAAAGACCAGCAAAACCAGATGGTCTGCAACAGAGTTTTCCCAGGTGTCTCTAAACAGACAAAGACACCCACCTACAGGGACCTGCGGACCAGGATTCAGCGAGTCATTCGTTAGAGGGCTTGACAAACTTAGGCCTTGAAGCTGTTCGCTTGGGCTGCCGGTGCTCTCTGGGTTTGTCGATAGGGCACGGGGGGGGGGGGGGGAGGCCTGTGAAGCCTGCGTCCTTTGTGCCTCTGTTTTAAAGGGATGAAAAAGAAGCAGTTTCCTCTCCACAGCAGGGCGTGCTTAGTGGACATCTGAGGCAAGAGGGTGTTTTGCACCCTGCTGCATCACTGATGATCTGCTTAAGCTCGGGTTCAAACATAGATTTGCCCTGAAAAAGTAGGAAACCAGTGACTTCTTAGAAGAGTGATCTACAGATCAAATCTTAAGCCACAAGGTGTGTAGCACAGTAACAAAAAACTTTAGAGGGCAGCCAGACTGCTTCAAAGAGAGCATCTGACATATATGTGTTAGCTTCCACTATGTTAGAAAGGCTAAAAAGTCCTCCTTAGAGGCACCTGCACGTATAGCCTCCACCATCTTTTCACCTCAGACTGCAACAGTCCTATTGATCCAGGCAAATATAAGCATCAACGGAGCCCCAGTGGCCACAAAATTGGACGGGGGATAGAGTCAAGCTTCAAATTCACCACATCCTTAAGTCTCACAGAGTCTGACAATGGCAGAGCAGTTGACTTGGCTAGCCTAGAAGTTGGGTGATCAACAGAAGGGTGAGAGGCCCACTGCGCTAAAGCTGCCTCAGAAAAGGGGTATGAAGTGTCTTCCATTCATCCATAAGAATCTGGTAAAGTGTGGCATTAGGGGGAAATACAGTAGCAGATTTTCTACACCTCTGGATAACATCTGTAGAGGATGGACCCTCATTAGGGGTGTCAGGGACCTGAAAGGTCCTCAAAACAGCACTGATAAACCCCTCAGCAAAAAGGAGAGGGTCTGCCTCATAAGAATCTTCATAGGAGTAGGAAGAAACCATATCTGCAACATCCCATTCCTCACAGTCCTCCGCAGATTAGGCCCCTATGAGAACGGGGATACTCTGAGCCCTAGGGGTCACATACCTAAAAGTGGTAGGGTGCTTCCAGGACTGAAGAACTTCTCGGATGAACCAGGGAAACTGGGCCATAGTTGACAGCAACGTTTAAACTGTCTCTTGTTCAATGTTGGAGGGACCTGGTGGAGAAGTAGGGGCTACAGCAAAGGAGGGGAAGAGAGATACATAATACTCTCTAGGGAGCCCTGCTTGGCATGAAGAATAATAAGTAAAATGGGTCAGAGATGTCCCTGAGTCTTTACCCTTAGGTCTAGCCCAATGTCCCTTAGGATCAGACATCCTGGCAGGAGTAGTGTCTAAAGCTAGTATAAGCACTAGTAACAGTTCGCCAGGCTAATAGTTCACCCAGGAAAAGCCCATAAAGTATTTGGCGCCTACAGGTGCACGTCAACTAGGGGCATCTGCCAATTGTATTTTTTTTTTTTTTTTTTTTTTTTTTTTTTTTTTTAATATTCTTTAAAAAAACTAGCCACCTCGCTGGCTGCGCCGGCGGCACCCACTCACATTGCCCGCCCCCCCAGTCTTGTACCTGATGGAGGTCCATCGTCGCCACTTTAGGAATGCAGAGATCTGGGAAATTACATCTCCCAGCGCTCTGCATTCCTGAATAGGAGACCGCGTGGGAGCTCCATCAGGTACAAGACTGTGCCAAAGGAGGCACATACAGATCTCCTACCAGGGAGGTAGGAAATGGACAATGGGGAGAGGCAATGTGAGGGCAATGGGGAGCTAATGGGGGGCAATGTGGAGCTAATGGGGGCAAGTTGGAGATGGTGGGGGCAAGTTGGGGATGGTGGAGTGGAGGGCAATGCGGAGCTGATGGGGGGCATTGTGAGGGCAATGTGGAGCCGATGGGGGGCATTGTGAGGGCAATGCGGAGCCGATGGGGGGCATTGTGAGGGCAATGCGGAGTCGATGGGGGGCATTGTGGAGCCGATGGGGGGCATTGTGAGGGCAATGTGGAGCTGATGGGGGGGCATTTGAGGGCAATATGGAGCTGATGGGGGGGGCAAAGTGGAGATTAGGAGCATTGTGGAGGTGTCCATTGCAGATGGCCTGCGGGGGGGGGGGGGCAAAGTGGAGATTAGGAGCATTGTGGAGGTGTCCAGTGCAGCTGGCCCGCAGGGGGGGGGGGGGGAGACTCTTCAAATTTCTGTGCCTACGGCTCCTGAGATGTAAATCCAGCTCTGTTGGCAGGCAAAGGGTTAATCTGGAGAAGGAAAGAAAGGAGAGTCTGCCTCTGAGCAGGATGATAAGAATGAGCCCATTCTGACCACTGAATGACCAACACTTGCAGAGATACGTCCCTGAGAAGTTCTCCCATAGAAGTCAATGGAGGAAAGATTGTGGTGGGGGGGGTGGTATCGCATCAAAGGCGCTGTGCATCTGAAAAGCAGAGAAATACAAAGGTACCCTGAATTATCCACTGACCACAGGGAACATGGGGGGGGGGGGGGGAGTAAAAATACAGACCCCTAAAAAAAAGTCAAAGGGAAGTCCCAAACCAGGAGAAACCAGTAGAGAAGGGGTTAACTAAAGCCAATGCAGCTATGCATGCTCCATAACCCAGGGGATGAACAAAACAACATACCCAACCTGAATGCAAGAACCCGAAAGTTTAAAGGGACCTCTGTATGGCGATAAGGTGGGCCAAAGCATTCAAAGGGTTACTCACCATTCTTCATCTTGTGTCTTCAGGTTACCTTTGTGAAGAGAGCAGAGCCTCTGAGAGTGAAAACACGAGTTGCAAGATTCTCTTTACAGGGCTGCAAGAGTCCACACAGCACCTGCACACTGGTCAATTCACTCTAGGGAAGCCCAGTAATGGTAACCGACCTAATGAGGGAATCGTGACAGCCCCATAACTACAGAAAAATAATAAACTAAAACTACGCAGCAGTGTTCCAAGCCATGTCCATGCAGTCATGCACACACCACCGGAGGCGGATGCTAGGACTGGCCTGTAGAAAGGGAGGGAAGGTTCCACCCTGATGAAAGTCTCAACGATAATGTAGATTCCCCCAGAGCCAACCTCAATTACTTTCTATTACAGGCTCTAATCAAAACGATACACATCCTGAAGATCTATAAATGTTAAGAAGGTGCCTGGACACACTGCCTTTATCACAGAAGATGTGGTACCATCTTGGAGTGTTTGGTAGCTATGTATAGATTGAGTCATTGCTCTGCTTCAGCAGAGTACATACTTGAACCTGTAATACCCAGGTGTCTGGGTTGCTGGAATGTATCAAGGACTGAAAGAAATTCACCAGTCCATCAGTAGTGCTAGAGGCAGGGCCCGCAGACCTTCACTGGAACTCTTTCTTGAATTGGGCTTTGCGGTAAAATTCCTTCCCGAAGTTTCTTCTAGATGGTTGGCGACTTGTACATTTTCTGACCTCATATAGGATTCCAGAGACAGATCTCTTAGAATCCTGAAAGAAATATCTTCTGGACTTAAATGAGGCCGAAAGACCACAATGAGGTGGATCTAGGTCTCCTTTGCTGGGGTACACAGGCACCCCCCCCCCAAGACATCTTAATATCTTCCAGATGTTGATGAAATAACATTTCTCCTACAAAGGGTATGGCCACCAATTTTGTATTAGAAGAGGAATCTGCTCTACAGGATATCAGACAAAAAGCCCTTCGAGCTGCCACAGAGAGCTGAGGTTTCTGCAGATCACTTTATCAAATCTAATGCAGCATCACAGGAGAAGCTAGTAGCTTCCTTAATAACTGCTACTTCTCTCAAACTTTGATCTAGATACTGGTGATTCTATATTTTCTTCTAGAAAGGAAAGCCAGGTATGCTTGGTCCTAGAAAAGCAGGCCAGGGCCGCAGCTACCAAAATAGTTCTTGTTCCTCTTTAACCTTTTAGTAACTGCAGACCGCTTTATCAGCCCTTTAATATTTAGTTAACTAAATCTGTGATGGAATGGTGGACTGGAAAAACAGAGGTAGCTTTCTTATTCCCCAGGTAGGCCACATCCATAATAACTAGTTCTTTCTGCTCATCCGATAATCTAAATGTGTGCGATTTTTCAGAAAGTGTTCCATTTTGTCTAAATTAAATTAACCTGTCTACTCTAATATTTCACCCTCCTCTTGTGATGAAAAATCAGAGGCCTAATCCTGCATGCTCAAAACCACAATATCATAAGGTCTCCCAGAAGTACCTTCTTCTGGGTCATGTAGACATGGTCTTTCTTAGGATCTGCAGCAATCTGCATCGCTGAACAGGTTTCTTGCATGGAAGAACACATACATGCAAGAAACTCTTGAAACTGAGAAACCATGTTTTTTTAAGCAATCCTGGCAGAGCTTAGCAGGATCAGAGGTTGGCAGCTTCTTCTCATACCCAGCACAAGACTTAACTTTGGACTTCTATTCCTTGCTGACAGTGGGCTCAGATGGAGCCTTATCTTTGGAAGTAGCAGGCTTGGGATTGGAAGACATGCTGAACAATTAGTTCACAAATATACACAGCAACAACATAAGTCATGAACGTCTAAAGACATACTTATCTCATCTTGCAGTCCTTAAAACGGGCAGGAATCTCTCTCTTCCACCAGATGCTGCTGCATACTCCGAGAAAGGAGTGTGTTCACTTGTACTCCTCTCACCAATACTGGTGAGGGCAGAGGACTGTATAATACACAGAATAGCTGTACCAGGGAGCTACAGGAGGGAAAAATGTACTAATTCCCCTAGCCTGGCAGCTTAAGAATGGCCATATAAGAAAAAGGCCCTATGTGCATGCCATTAGTCGGACACAGAAGAAAAAGTACTTAGCTGGTATGCAAGAGGTTAAACTGGAGAAGGATAAGCAAGGTAGAAGATAGTCACCAGAAAGTCTGACAGCCAATTGGAAAAAAGCCCAGGAACCGGGGTGGGGACATTATGGGAAATGTAATGTTGTCCCTTGCTTCTTGCCTAGCAACATGTCGCTCTCCAGACACAGGCCACAGCGAGCTCTGTGGACACTCCAAGTGAGCCATGAAATAAGCAGTGGTTCTCAAACTTTTTTTTGTTCGGGGCACCCCTAACATGTAATCTACAACATTCAGGGCACCCCTAACATATTTAATGTACTTTATCCAGGGAATAATGAAGGTACCATACATAAATATACAGTTATAATTAGGTCTCACAATCAGTAACAAAAGTAAACAATGTGCATAACAATTTCTATAAATATTTAAAAGTCTATTTTTGTTAGCTTTCATATAAAACATGGGACACCCTAAGTTGAAGTCCGTGGCACATCAAAGTGCCACGGCACCCTAGTTGAGAATCACTGAAATAGAGCATAAGGAGACCAGAAGAAAAAGCCCCCTCTGACCAATCGGTTGCAGGGATGGGTCCCAAAGAAGTTTTGCCCCATTAAAGTTAATGGAAAAAAAGATGGCTGCTTGCAGGCTCTGGTTCCTGAAGGAGCCACTCCATTAAAATTGGACTAAAAGTTATAAATAGTCCCAAAAGTCCATGTTTTCATGGGGGGGGGGGATTAAGAATATTAAAATGGTGGAGGAGTGAAAATAAGTCCACCAAAGAACTTACACATTACCCCACAATGAACAAATACTTATCAAAAGACCAGTGAAAGGGTTAATCTACAACTTTACACTACAGCTGACTGTATCCCAGACCAATGCAAAGAAAAAACAAGCGCTATACAGGAATGCATAATATGGAAAGAACGCAGACTGTGTGAGAAAACTCAACATTCATTAGACCAGGGCACTCAAAGGGTTACTCAAAGATCTACTTTCATCAGACTCATCTTAGAAATAATTTGCCATGAGGAACAGACTTGTCGTAAAGTCAACTTCCAAAGGGCAACATGTCCACAAAGCTCCACAAACGGTTTAGCGCTCAGGTTAACCATTGGGATAAACACAAACACCAGAAAACAGGAACGAGAAAACCAAAGATTACTCAAAATATAAGACTTTATTTCTGTAACATATATTCATGCCCTGTATGGTTATCCTAAATGTAATGAATATCTGTATGACTCAACCCGAGAGAAGGAACCCGTCCACCAGTACGTAAAATCTACAGGGTTTCTCTCTATCAAATTGGACAATTCTAGCAAATGTATATAATAAAAATATGCTAGGAATCTTTATCTGTACTACCACAGACACATAATTGACACCTAAGGGAAAAATCCAACAGATGACATAGTAAAAACAAAAAACTATCTACATCTATACCCTTAAAAATGAGTAATAAAATCACGTTCCCTATCTATATATACCGGTATATATGCAAAAAGAAAAAAGGAAAAATATATACAATCTTGTAGCGCAGAATAAACATAATAGGACTGAAACTCTCCTCTAAGTCCAATATTTCCTTAACCCCTTAGCGACCCGACGTACCAGGACCGCTAAGGGTAAATTTGCTCCAAGGACCCTTGACATCAAGGGTTAAACTCTCCCATCGCAGCTGCACGGAGTGATGGGAGAGCACGGACTGCTTGTTACTAAGCTCCTCGGTACCAGAACACCTAGTAGCAACCAGTAGAAACTTTGTTGCAACATGCGATTCGCTTGAAGAGCGAATCACATGTTGCAAACGCTGAATGACAGGGACAGTATTTGTAAATACTGTCCCTGTCATATCTCTGCCTCCCTCCATCTTGCACACTGCTGAGGTGGAGAGAGAGAGAGAAAGATTGTGCCAGATCGTGTTGCAGCATTGCTGTGAAGAAACCTGTAAAAAAAAAAAAAAAAAACCTAAAATTAACCATTTGATCACTGGTTTGCAGTGATCAATAAGTTTCCCCCCATCTGATCACTCTTGGAGTGATCAATTTGCTGCAGATCAGCGTTTGCTGATCTGTGGGACACCCCCCATCGCCCTTGTATTTTTTTTTTTTTTTTTAATAAAAATTGAATAATAAATATAGTTTAGGTAGGTAGGTGGGTAGGTTTAGTGTAGACTTGTGTTAGGGAAAGGTTTAGGGACAGATTTAGGTTTAGGGAAAAAAACAACAACCCCCCCCCCCCCAAAAAAAAATATATATAATAAGTGTAGTTTAGATAGGTAGTTCACTTGGGTTAGATAGGTTCAGGATATACGTAGGTTAGGGTAAGTTTTAGGGTTAGATTTAGGTTTAGGGATCGCGTAAGAAAAAAGAAAAAAAAAAAAAAAAAAAATGTTTAGTGGGCAAAATGCAGCGCAGGTACAGTGTTGAAGAGTCATATGCCTTTTTGGCATCTGACTCAGAGGCAACAGACACTGCGTCAGATTTTGACATAACGCAGTTTTCAGAAAGTGAGAGCAGCTGGGCCTTCTGCCCCAAGAGCTGCCCTGGCAACTGCCCCAGCACCTGCCAAAAATCCTGCCAAAATACCAGCCCAAAGAAATGCCCAAGTGCAGGCCCAAGAGCTGTCCTGGCAAATGCCCCAGCACCTGTCAAAAGATCTGCCCAAAGAAATGCCCCAACACCTGCCACTCCTGATCATAATGGAATGGGTATCACCAATCAATTTATGCCCACAAATCCCAGAATTCACAGGCAACCCAAGGATTCAAATTGATATGGAAGGATTTACCCATGATAATTTTTTTTATTTGTTTTTGGGGGAAGACATTTTAGCTGAAATTGTGTCCCAACCCAATCTGTATGCAGCCCAGTACACTGCCGCCAATCCTACAGCTTTCGTAGTTAAGGAAGAAATATGGAAACCCATAGACATCACAGAATTTAAACAATTCTGGGTCGTAATAATGGCAATGGGGATAATAAAAAAGCAAAGTATCCGATCCTACTGGAACAAAAACCCCATATGTGATACCCCTATATTCCCCAAGACTATGACCAGGTCCAGATTTGAAGTCATTTTGCACTTTATGCATTTTAGTGATAATACCCTGTGCCCCCCAAAAGAACACCCACAGTATGATAGACTGTACAAAATTCATCCCCTAATAACCCATTTACAGAAAAAGTTTGCCAAGTATATATGCCCCAAAAAGAAATTAGTGTAGATGAATCCCTAATGAAATATAAAGGCAGATTAGGGTTCAAGCAATACACCCCCTCCAAGAGTTCCAAGCTTGGTGTAAAATTTTATAAATTGTACGAAAGTGCCACAGGCTACACCCAGGCTTTTAAAATTTATGAGGGCAAGGACAGCCAACTTGATCCTCCTGGGTGCCCCGAATTTATGGGAACAAATGGGAAAATAGTTTGGGATTTAATTTACCCCTTATTAAATAAAGGCCATCAGTTATTCGTTGATAATTATTACACCATCCCCCTTTTATTTAAGTCTCTTTTTTTGTTTTGAAACTGTGGCCTGTGGCACTGTCAGGTGCAATTGCAGGGAGTTGCCCAAAATCCTTGTAGATCGCAAACTAAAAACTGGGACGTCCTTATCATTGTGCCAACAGGAACTGCTGGCAGTGAAGTTTAGGGACAAAAAAAGATGTCTACATGCTGGCCACCATGCATGAGGACAGATCTGTGGCAGGTACTGTTCGTGGCAGGACAGGCGTACTGAGAAAGCCAGTATGCATCAGGGACTATAATAAAAACATGGGGGAAGTTGATCTGTGTGATCAACTAATGCAGCCATACCTCGCAATGAGAAAGTGTAGGGAATGGTAAAAAAGTTGCCATCTATATGATGCAGACTGCTGTACATAATTCATTTTTACTTTTCAAACTGGCAAACCCCAATCAAAAATGTAGCTTTTTACAATATCGGCTACAATTTATTTCCCTATTTTTATTTCAAGGTGCGTCAGAAATAATTCCAGCAAGACCCAGGGTAGTACATTTTATTTATAAAATCCCCCAAACTCCCCAAAAGAACAAACCACAGAAGTGCTGCAGGGTTTGCTACAGAATGGGAATACAGACACCACCACTTACTGTCCTGATTGCCCTTCGAAACCTGGCCTCTGCCTTGGTGACTGTTTCAAGGAATACCATTCAGGCACAATGCAGTAGTGTTGTAAAGGTTCTTTTATTATTTGGCCACTTTTTCCCCCTGAAATATCCTGTTTTTTTATTTTTCAAAACACATCCCTCCTTAGATCTAACACTATCAAAATATAATGGGAAGCAAAGCACCCTAAGTTTTTTCCATCTCTGATTATGGAAAACCACATGTTCCCTACTGGGCCTTGTAGCTCCCCCAAACCCTGTCAAACCTATGCATATGGGGCATTGCCATACTCAGACAATGTAACTCACCACTAATGTAAAGCACTTAAAAAAATCTGCAAATATCATCTGATTGAAATCCAGAGCAACACTAAAATATAAATGTGAAAAAATGGTGTTTCTCTGCCTTACTGCAGATTTTGGGAGGGATTGGTGATATGCAGCGAAAAAATTGATAAGATGCAAATAGAATGAAAGCCAGGGTTGTCTGCTCTTCTACAACATATACTTTTGGGGGTAAAATTAATTGCAGCATTGCCAACCAGTTCAAAATGAGACAAGGCACCATCTGTAAAAATGGCACGTCTGTAAAAGGAAAGTAACATGTTCTAACTGGGCCCAGCTGCTCCTCCAAACCCCGACAAACCTATGCATATGGGGAATTGCCGTAATTAGATGAAGGAGCCGAACACTAATCAATGCAGTCAATAAAATCTTCACCTATTCTGTGCTGAAATTCACATCAACACTGAAGCCTAAGTGTGAAAAACACTTTTTTGTTTTACTTGCGTCAAGGTTTACGAGGGATTGGTGGTAAAATGGTTGTGTACATAATTTGAAAACACACCTAAAACGAAAGCCTGAGGTGTCTATTTTCTAAAAATATACACTTTTGGGGGGAAATCTTAAAAAAAAAAGAGCACTGTTACACAGCCCAAATGAGAAATGGCACCAGTAACACAAGCTATGAAGATTCAAAGTGTGAACCTGGAAACGTGAATTTTCCAATTTGGGCCCAGTAGCTCCCCCAAACCATGAGAAAGCTATGCATATGGGGTATTGCTGTACTCAGAAGAAGGAGCCGAACACTAAACAATGCATTTTTAAAAATCTTCACCTGTTCTGTGCTTGAACTTCACATCAACATTGAAGTGAAAGTGTGAAAAAACAAACAAACAAAAAAAAAACAGCATTTAACTTACGTCAAGATTTACGAGTGATTGATTTTAAAATGGCTGCGTAAAAAATCTGAAAACATACATAAAAAATATACACTTTTGGGGGGAAATCTTAGACTGGAGCACTGTTACACAGCCTGAAATGAGGCATGGCACCAGTGATGCAAGCTGTGAAAATTCGAAGTGTGAAACTGGAAACGCACATGTTCCAATTTGGGCCCTGTAGCTCCCCCCAACCTTGAGAAACCTATGCATATGGGGTATTGCCGTACTCAGAAGAAGGAGCTGAATACTAAAGAATGGATAATTTTAAATTTTCAACTATCCTGTGCTTGATATCAACAGTAATATTGAAAGTGTGAAGTGTGAAAATTGCAAAAAAACAAAATATTCCCACCATTTTGAAAAATATTTCTGGAAAAATAGCTGCATATTATTTACCTTATATTGTCTAGTTTTCAGAAACATATACGTTTGTGGGACATTTTTGGTTCTGGCACCGTCAACTAAGCTATGATGCTCACATGCCAATTGTTGACAAATTACAATTTGGAAATAATGGTTGCCATCTTGTAATGGGAGAAAGGGATTGAAATACTAGGCATATGGGGTACTCATATTCAGGAGAAGCAAATGAATATATTTATGGGTATTTTTTGTCAAACTAATTGTATGCAAATCCTGACAGGAAAATATAAGCAAAATGTTTTTTTCTATTTTTTTGCTCTTTATTTTAATCAAATTAAATGATGATGTATTCATATAATTGTGATATCAAAAGAAAGCCCTACTTGTGTTTAAAAAACACAGTATATCATTTGTGTGGGTGTACAAAGGGAATTAAAGAGAAAATATGGTTGAACAAAGTCAAAATTGCACCGGTCCTTAAGTCAAACCTAACTCAGATTTTCCCGGTCCTTAAGGGGTTAAAGATCCAATGGACTTTATATCATATCTGCCGACAAATATTCCTTAACTGAATACTGCCAAAAGAAAAAAATCACAGTCAGTTTTACTGCACACTGTTGTGTTAGTAAAACGCTAATAAATCCTTAAAAATCAAATCTGTGTCATATCTTGCCGACAAATATTCCAACTGAATATTATAGAGTGTGAATCACAGTCACAATTCTAATAAACACTTGTGATATTAAGAGGCTAATACTGAATATATGTTGCTTTATTTTCACTCTTCTTTGAGACAAAACAAAAGTGCTGGCACACACCAATTGTTATATCATGGTATTAAGGCTACAATGTATCATATGACTATAAGCTATTCTCACATATATAGCCATCTTCCACTTATCTCAGATCTTCCATATGTGGAATCTCCTCACTGGATAACTCTCTATTAGTCTTGTCCAGCGTCTTCAACTACATCTCTGCAAATTGCAGTCTGCGTTCATTTGCATCTCTTTGGCGTTCTGGATGTCTCACACCTGTTCAATGTTTTGCTGTGTTTGAATCTACCAGTTCGTACCACTTAGCACTTAGGGTCGCTCTCTATAGTATTCAATTGAGGAAAATTTATCGGCAGACAAATACAGATATTCATCAATTTAGGATAACCATACAGGGCATGAATATATGTTACAGAAATAAAGCCTTATATTTCGAGTAATCTTTGGTTCTCCCATGTCAGTTATCTGGTGTTTGTATTTATCCCAATGGTTAACCTGAGCGCTAAACCATTTGTGGAATTTTAGCATACTTTGGAACTTGTGGAGTTAAGAGTTAGGGTTTGGCAGCTGGAAGCCACTGATCTCCTGTTTTCTCCAATATAGCACCACCTGTGTTGTATGTATTTTCAGGTCCACAAAGCACCTGTGAACTGGACAATCCAACTCCACAGAAACTGCCTAATGGGGGACTTTACAGCCCCATATCTAAAATACAACAAAAAAAAATTCTAAAAATACTAAGAGGATCGCGACTGCACTCCTTTCAGTTGAACAGGACAGATGAATTTGGGAAGTAGGCAGGGAGCTGAGTTGGAGGAGGGAGTCTCCACCTCAAAGACCCTGTCTTTTGTGATGTGCCCTGCCCTTCTGGATTTGGAGCTTAACACCCACAGTTCCTGTGTTCAATATTGGCCGTCAGAGAAACACACACATACATATTTTTGTATTAGAACAAAAAAATTCTTTAATGTCTTAAACAAAGCATTTAACGGATGAATGCAAGATCTCTCCAGTGCATTGGGTACAATGCAATGGAGGCCTTTCTGGCATTCAAGGGAGTACAGGTCTTTTTTCTGTTTTAGCTTTTTCTTAGGGTTTTGGACTACCTGGTGTTTTGGAGAATCCACTTATTCCTTGCTGCTCTCAATACCTTATTCACTTGGGTTCTAATTTTCTGGTTATTATATGTATATATCATGTGTAAGCTCTGTGAGTTCTAAATCTTTTTCCTTGCTTTTGCACATCTTTTTCCTACTCATTCTAGCTGTTTTGCCTCTATATTTTCACTATTTATAAGCTATGTAGAATGAAATGCACTTAAAATGTATATTGGCACTTTTGTTATTCAAAAGAGGATTTTAGTCTTTCCTTTTAAATCCTTTTCTCTTAGTCCATATAACTCAGATACCATGGGGAGGTGACAGCTCCTCCGAGTGGGCTGGAACAACTCTAGAAAGTAGTGCAGGGTTGGAGCCTCCCTTTCCTCCATATCAGGCTACCTAGCCACTCCCCACCAGATAGATTTGAGGAAAAAAAACTAACAAGGAAGGTAGCAAGAAGGAAGAGAGGGAAAACTCCTGTGAGTGATGAACCCAAAAGGACTCCTACCTCCAGCCACAGGAGACCAAGCATGGTCCCTTTCACTGGGTGGGAGACCTTTGAGTTATTTGGACTAAAAGAAAAGGATTTAACAGGCAAGACTAAAATCCTCTTTTCTCTATCATCCAATAAAACTCACAGGTACCATGGGGATCTACCAGAATTGAGCTCTGTCATGCCAAGGCTGATTTGTATAATTCCTTTATTCTATACTTGTATGTTATTCAAACTGCACCAGTCCTAGGCCATAAAACTAAATGGGCAGATAGCAATCACCAGAGCAAGGACGTAACTGCCATAAGGTCTTGGGCCCTCTGCTTTGATGGGGGTTATCCAGAGAACATGTGTATATCGTAAACTGTCAGGCCAAACCTCCCACCAGTTAACACCCAGAGGGTTTGGCCTCTTAGAAGGAACTGTAGACAGTATTTAATATGGGATTTTGGATAAAGGTGAATTTCTTTGTAACAACTGAAGGAGGAACTACCATCTGAAGTTCCCACAAGGGCTAATATTATTATATTATATATATATATATACATACACACACTGGTTAATGTATGTAGGGATCTCTTGTGTTTCTCCCATTTAAATTTTATGGACTGTTTTGCTTATGTGTAATCGTTATTTCTGTATGTCCTTTATTTCTGTATTTTTGTAACCAGCACCATGAAGCATTTTTCAGATTAAATGTTCAATTAATCAGCTCTTGTCTCTGTTCTCTAATATGAACTCACTACTCTGAAGCAAGCTCAGGTAGAACATGTTACTAAAGGTTTAATTCTATGTCTGATTATTAAGGTGATTTTATACTGTAATTCTGTTGTTTTTGGGGTAAACTAAGAAACCCAGCTATAAAGTCTTGGTGGTGGCAGCAAATTGTAGTACTGGGGTGATAGTGCAGGAGGGATTTCAGAGGTTAATTTGGTGGTTGCTAGGAATAGTAACAGGTAACCAGGGGTCTGGTATTGCTAACCCTTTCACTCCCACACTCTATATAAATAACATATTATTATTAACCCGTTAAGGACCCATGATGTACCAGGAAAGTCACAGCAGTTCAGCACTTAAGGACCAGCAATGGTCTCAGCAGGGCTTATAGCCTTCGCTTGTGACAAGCTCCCAGGGTGGGAATATGAAGGAAAGGACCAAGCACCGGTCCCATGACACCAGAGTTCCCATGGACTATTCAGGACATGGAACAGCCCAAACTAAAAGTGTCAGTGGACACTGAACATAACAGCACAAAAGAACAAGAGCCAACAGGGCTCAACAGGTAAAGAGCTATATGGCAGTACTAGACAGGCAAAACTGCGTCCAGGACTTTCCTGCAAAGTCTGGCTTCAGCTGAAGCCAGAGCATCCACATGGTAGTGTTTGGCAAAGGTGTGCACAGACAACCAAGTGGCTGCCTTGCATTGTTGTTCAGCAGCGGCCTGATTCTTGTAGGCCCAAGAGGCCATAACAGACCTGGTGGAATGTGCTGTAAAGCGGGAGGGAACAGGTTTCCCTCTGAGCTCATAAGCCTTGCGGACGGTAGACTTAATCTAGGATGCAATAGTCACCTTGGACGCAGCCAAACCAGCCCTGGGACCCTCAGGGATTACAAATAAAGCATCAGCCTTACAGAAAGACTTGGTATGGTGCACATAGAACACATACCGCATCCAATAAGTGGAGATCCCTCTCCTTGTCAGATTTAGGGTCAGGACAAGAGGAAGTCACAACAATCTCCTGATTGATGTGGAACTCAGACGACCTTAGGAAGGAATTCCTGGGAAGAAGAAAAGTCTATACTTGTGAAACACCAGGAAAGGCAGTTTGCTGGACAAAGCCTGCAACTCAGTGACTATGCAGACAGAGATCACAGCCAAAAGAAAAGTCATCTTCCATGTCAGAAGAAGTAGAGGAATGGTAGCCAAGCACTCAAAGGGAGGCCGTTGCAAGACACTCAAATCCAAATTCAGGTCTCACTGTGGAGTGGGAGCTTTGTAGGCAGGGAAAGCATGAGCGACACACCCTGAAAGAAGACCTTGGCATCTGGCAACAGGGCAATACGCCTCTGGAAAAAGACAGAGCTGAGATCTGGACCTTCAAGGAACTAGAGCTAAGGCCCTTGTTCACACCATCCTGCAAAAAAGGACAGGATGGATGGAAGATCAAACTGAGGACAGAACCCGGTCCACACACCAAGAATGAAAGGTAGACCAAACCCTGTGGTAGGCCTTAGAAGAAACTGGCTTCCTGGTTCGGATCATGGTGGAGACCACCTCAAGAGAAACGCCCTTCCTCCTTAAGATGGAGGCTTCAACAGCCATGCATCAAAGCCAGATTGTTCACATCCTCTCTCCCAAAACAACCCTGGAGAAGGAGATCCGGTCTGTGTGGCACTGCTGTCTAGGCTTGGGGGTGGAGCACAGGGTGCTGGCCTGAGACCCACCTGGATTCAGCCTTTGCTCTTCACTTTGGGGGGATGAAAAAGACACTGATTCCTCCCCAGATTAGGGCACCTAGGAACCAGAGGCAACAAAGTGCTCTTACTCCCAGTGGTCTCACTGATGATATTCTTCAGTTCAGGCCCAAAAAGAGACATATCCTGAAAAGGGAGATAAATGAGTGACTTCTTAGATGATAACTCAGCAGACCAAATCTTAAGCCACAGAGTGCGTTTAGCAGCCACAGAAAAGGCAGAGGCCTTAGCCTTAAGCCTGATAGCGTCAAATAGGGCGTCACAGTTCTGACATGTTGGTTAAATGGCCAAAAGGTCCTCCTTAGGGGCACCGTTGCAGACGTCCGTAAGCTGTTCAGTCCAAACAGCAATGGCTCTGGTAACCCAGGCAGAAGCCAAATTAGGCCTCAACGAGGCACCAATGGCAGCGAAGGTAGACCGCGGCATCCACCAAGGGCAAAGCAGTGGAATTAGAGTCCTGGAAATAGGGGGATCCATCCTGACGAGGTGTAGCCCACTGAGCCAAGGCTGCATCAGAAAAGGCGTACAGCTTAGAGAATCTCTTGGAGAGAGCAAGACACTTGTCTGGATTCTTCCACTCATCCAGGATAACCTGATCTAGAGTGGGATTAGGCGTAAACATAGTACAAGACTTCTTGAGCCTTTGAAAGACGTCAGAAGTAGACTGTCTCTGCAGGGTTAACAGGAATATGTAGGGTAGTCAAAAACTGCCTTAATGAGACTCTTAGCAGAGGGTTCAGGGTCAGCCTCAAAGGGGTCACTATAGGTATGGGAAGAAGCCCCTTCTGCACACTCCCCATCCTCTGACTCTTCAAATGAATCCTCTTCAGGGAATCAGACAAATCAGGACTGCCAAGGGTCTTAGGGGCCACAAACCTGAAGTGAAAGAGGAAACTGTGCCACAGAGGACTAAGTCCCTGACCCAATGTGGCTCTTGTACATGGCTGGAAGGCCCTGGCGGAGAAGCAGGGGCAACAGCACATGAGGGGCATAAGTGACCTGAGTATTCACTAGGAAACCCAGCTTGGCATAAGGAACAGTAAGGCAAGGGGGGGTCAAAGACACCCCTGAGTCATTACAATTAGGTCTAGGCCCATGTCCTTTTGTATCAGACATCCTAACAGGAGAAGTGTCTAACAGTAACAGGGAACCCAAATACTGTCACCTAGATTAATAAAATCACCTCAGAAAGCCCAAAAGAGAACATCTGACATGTGAATAGTCAACCTGTGGACTACAATAAGGGAATCCAAGCCTCTTTGTAGGATACTCCAAATAAGAGAAAGAAAATGGTGACCGAACCAGCAAACAATCAGAGAAAAGCCCGCAAAATGGGCATTCTGGGCAGTTTAGTATCTCTCTTATCTGTAGTCCCCCCACAGCAACCAAACCCCCCAGGGACCCCCAAGATACTGAGGATGTGAACTGGAATGCAGGGCAAGGGGAGACAAGAGGAACGAGCCCTCTCTCAACTCTGTAAGTGGAACAGTTGCAGAGATATGTCCCAAAGCAGCCTGTCCCACAGAAGTCAATGGAGCAAGTGCGATCTTAAAGGCACGGAATTCAAAAATACTTAATAGTTTGAAAAATGAATAAAAAACCCAAAACATAAATAAAACAAATAATTAATAAAAACTCATGAATCCAAAGGGAAAACAAGTTAGAAGACCCTTAAACCAATAAATATGGCAGGGAAGATGTTAAGTAAC
Source organism: Rhinophrynus dorsalis (assembly GCA_037306005.1). Taxonomy (NCBI): domain Eukaryota; kingdom Metazoa; phylum Chordata; class Amphibia; order Anura; family Rhinophrynidae; genus Rhinophrynus; species Rhinophrynus dorsalis. Next base: position 162,102 of record JBBDGT010000438.1, on the reverse strand, counting down.
TCAAAACAGCCAAAACTGCTCCAAAGACCCACAGAACAGACAAATACCCAAAATGAGTGCAGGAGTTATAAATAACTCCAGAAAAAACCCTGAGTGGAAGAGAACTATGGGACACGCGGACCATGGCACTCAAAGGGTTGCTCACCTTTTTAGGACTTCTTTCTTCAGATTACCATTGGGAAGGAAGACTCCTCAGACTACTTCTGGAGAAAGAGAGACATGGGTTGCATGACACTCTCCCAGGGCTGCAATGGATCCATCCACAACAGCACCTGATAACTGGGCAGTCCTCCAGGGAAAGCCAGTAATGGTAATCTGCCTAATGGGGGAATTTGGACACCCCATATCTAAATAAAAATAATAAACTAAAAACTAAGCAGAACTGTTCTTGCCCATGCAACCAGGACTTGGAACAAATCTATCTGACGGGGAGTGGCTAGGTAGCCTGATATGGAGGATGGGGAGGCTCAACCCCTGCACTTCATTCTAGAATTGTTCCAGCCCACTGGGAGGAGCTGTTGCCTCCCCATGGTAACAGTTATATTGGACGACAGAGAAATTAGGTTATTAAAAGATATGGTGTGTGGCATTTTGTTTAGCTTTCTTGTAATGTGTCCATTTGCAATTAAGGTAATAATAGGATTTTAGTCTTACCTGTTAAATCTTTTTCACTTAGTCCATACAGGTTACTGGTAACTCTGGGAGGCGATCCGCCCCTTTAAGTAGGCAGGAACATTTCTCCAAATGTATGCAGGGGGCGGAGCCTCCTCTCCCTCCTCAGCTGCTTCCCAGTCAGCTACCACCAGAATGATTTGTGACCCTACTAACTGACCAGAAAAAGGAGAGAAGACGACTCCTGTGAGCATGATCCGAAGGACTCCCACATATTGCCACAGGAGAGCCAAGCATGGTCTCTTGACAGGGTGGGAGACCAGTAACCTGTATGGACTAAGTGAAAAGGATTTAACAGGTAAGACTAAAATCCTATTTTCACTGTCGTCCAATACAGGTTACTGGTAACTCTGGGATGTCCGACCATTGAGTTACCCTGAGGTGGGAAAGAGGCAAGGACCCCAAAGTCACCAGGACCTCTATGAACCTACTGGACAGAGATCCCAACAAAACAGAAGTGTCAACGGACACCAACTAGGGGTACAAACAGACCCCAGGAACTGTAACACAGCACACTGAACTAGAGCCAACCGGGCTCAACAGTAAGGAAGCACTAAGAACCTCAGAAGAAGAAGATCCTAGACAGGCAGAACTGCCTCCAGGACCTTCCTCCCAAAGCTGGCATCAGCCGAGGCCAGCACATCCACACATTGTGCACACCTTCTCGAAGCACTAGAGGACCAAGTGGCTGCCCGGCACAGCTGATCAGCAGACGCTTTATTTTTGTAGGCCCAAGAAGCCCCAATGGACCTGGTAGAATGAGCCGTAACCCTAAAGGGAACATGCTTGTTCCTCAGTTCGTACGCCTTACGAATGGTAGACTTAATCCAAGATGCAATAGTCACTTTGGATGCCGGTCTCCCAGCCCTGGGACCCTCCGGAATGACGAACAGAGCGTCAGACTTCCTGATGGATTCCGTGCGTTGCACATAGAACTTGAGACAACGCACAACATCCAACAAACGGAGATCCCTCTCCTTATCGGAAGAGGGGTTAGGGCAGAAAGAGGGCACCACAATCTCCTGATTAATGTGGAACTCAGAGACCACTTTAGGTAAAATCTCCTTAGAAGTTCGAAGTACCGCCTTATCCTTATGAAACACCAAATAGGGTGGTTTACAGGAGAGAGCTTGTAACTCCGCCACCCGGCGGACAGACACGATAGCCAAAAGAAAGGCCATCTTCCACGACAAAAGGCGCAAAGGAATAGAAGCCAACGACTCAAAGGGAGGACGCTGGAGAACTCCCAAAACCAAGTTAAGATCCCACTGAGGAGCCAGACTCCGAAAGGCACATGGGCCACGCCCTGGAAGAAGATCCTAAGGATGGCAATGCGCTCCTGGAAAAAGAGAGCGCCGAAGTCTGAACCTTAAGAGAACTCAGACTGAGTCCCTTATCCACACCGTCCTGCAAAAAGCCAGGACAGTATGAAGATGAAAATCGTGAGACAGATCCCTGTCAGCACACCAAGACAAAAAGGTCGACCAGACCCGGTGACAGATCCTGGAAGAAACAGGCTTACGAGCACGTAACATGGTAGACACCACAGCAGAAGAGAACCCCTTCTTCAAAATTGAGGATTCAACCTCCAGGCCGTCAAATGGAGACAATGAACGTCCTCCTTCCACAGATAACCTTGTATCAGAAGATCCGGATGAGAGGGAAGAGGAAAGGGCTCTGCCACCGACAGAGCCAGAAGGTCCGGATACCAGGACTGACTAGGCCAATTTGGAGCAATGAGGATTACCGGACAACGCTCCACCTTCAGCTTCTGGATCACCCTGATCAACATTGGAAGAGGGGGGAAGATGTAGGCTCGGGAAAACGTCCAAGGAATCAACAGGGCGTCGACCGCCAGAGCCAGAGAGTCCCTCCACCTGGAGCAGAACGTCGGAACTTTCCTGTTGTGCCTGGTTGCCATCAGATCCACTAGAGGTACGCCCCACATCTGGGTCAGTAGCTGAAACACCTCTGGATGGAGCTCCCACTCTCCGCTGTCGACTATGTGACGACTGAGAAAATCTGCCATGATGTTGTCTACGCCTGGAATGTGCACCGCCGAAATGGCGGGAACATGAACCTCCGCCTAGGACATAATGGCTTTTACCTCTAACCACACGGCGAGACTTCTTGTCCCGCCCTGTTTGTTGATGTAAGACACGGCGGTGGCGTTGTCGGATTCCACTCTGACCGGACAGTCCTCCAGCTGAGATTCCCAATGGCGCAGAGCATGGAAAATTGCCCGAAGTTCCAGAATGTTGATGGAGAGAAGGGACTCCTCCAAGGACCACTTCCCCTGAGCGCTGAAATGACCCAAGACCAGTAAGTCCAGTAAGGTATCCGGAAGGGTCTCCCCTTCAGGAGATGGGAAAGGTCCATCCACCATTCCAAGCTCAACTTGACATGAGGAGGAAGAGATACCGACAGCTTTGGATGATCTGGACGATCCCTGCACGTCTGAATCACGAACCTCTGAAGTTCCCTGGTGTGTGCCATCGCAAATGGCACCGCCTCTATCGTGGAGATGAACTTCCCCACCAGTGAAGACAACTTTGGTACTGGAATCCACTCGAGTGCCAGAATCCTCAAGACTCGTTGGGCAATATGATGAGCCACCTCCTCCGGCAGGAACACCATACCCTTCTGAGTGTCGAACAGTAGACCCAGGAAGATGAGACGATGGGATGGCGACAAGTCCGACTTGTCCAAGTTCACTATCCAACCGTGACGAGTGAGGGCATGAACGCAGGTCTGACCCTGCTGTTGGAGGAGTTCCGCAGACTCTGCCTTCAATAGCAAGTCGTCCATGTATGGAGTCACTCTTATGCCATCCCGATGGAGGACAGATATCAATGCTCCCAGAACTTGTTGGAAAACCTGGGGAGCAGTTGTCAGCCCAAACAGAAGAGCTGAGAACTGAAAATGACCCCTGGCGCAGGCAAACCTCAGATACTGCCTGCTCGCTGGATGAATGGAAATGTGCAGATACGCATCCTGAAGATCCAGAGAAGAAACTCCCCTTGAGACATGGCGGCAATCACAGTGCGCAGAGAATCCTGACGATAGTGAGTCTTCACCACAAAGGAATTGAGATCCTTGAGATCCAAAATAGGACGGCCCCCGCCATCCTTTTTGGACACCACAAAAAGGTTGGAGTAAAACCCCGAACCCATGTCCACAGGAAGCACTGGCTCCAGAACCTCCTTGTCCAAGAGATCCTGAATAGCGCAGAACAGCCGCAGTTTCTCTGCATCTTGCGGAGAACGAGTGAGATGAAAATCAAAGGGAGGAAGGGAGAAGAAAGGGATCCTGTATCGTTCCGAGACCACCTGTAAAACCCACGGGTCTGTCACAGATTCCTCCCAGACCTTGCGAAAGAGGTGGAGGCGTCCACCCACGGCAGGGTGCGGACCCAGGTTCGGCGAGTCATGCCGAAGCAGCCTTGGAAGTCTTGGACTTGGAGGCAACCTTGGGCTTCCAGGACTGCTTGAGCTTGGAGGAGGGACGTGGATTGGACGGAACAGTCTTGGTCGTCGAACACGCCTCCGTCTGGAATGAACGAAAGGACCGGTAACGTTTAGCCGGCAACTTTTTCTTGAAGACCAAAGGCAAAAGGGTACTCTTACCCCCAGTAGCCTCACTGATTAGTTCCTTGAGCTCAGAACCAAACAAGGAAGTACCCTGGAAAGGCAAAGAAAGCAAAACCTTCTTAGATGCAGTGTCAGCGGACCAAATCTTAAGCCAAAGCGCACGCCTGGCCACCACAGAAGAAGTGGAAGCCCTAGCCATCATGCAGACAGCATCAAAGGCAGCATCAGAAACATAGTTCTGAGCCTCAAATATTGGCAAGCAAGCGCAACTGCTCTGATACTGGCGCGTCCTGACGGACCGCCGTGGTGAGTTGCTCAGTCCAGACCGCAACGGCCCGGTTAACCCACACCACAGCAAAAGCCGGTCGCATAGCAGTGCCAATAGAGGCAAAAATAGACTTGAGGCAAACCTCCAACTTTTTGTCCTTCCAGTCCTGTAAAGCAGAAGCGTCAGATACAGGCAAGGCAGTTGATTTAGACAGTCTAGACACAGGAGCAACCACTTTAGGAGGATGAACCCATTTAGTCCATTCAGCCTCAGAAAACGGATAAAGTTTAGCAAACTTTTTTTGAGACTGAAGAGGACTTATCAGGATTTCTCCAAGCATCAGAAACCAAACGTTCAAGAGTAGGGTTAGGAGGAAAACAAGTAACAGCTTTTGCCGGTTTCTGAAAGACATCAGTTGGGTCAGAGGGAACCTCTTGACTCAAGGGAAGGTTGAGGGTGGTCAGAACGGCATTAATTAGGCCCTCAGCAGAGAGTTCAGGGTCACATTCAAAGGGTTCTCCAACAGACCTAGAAGACTCAATAACTGTACCATCCTCAACATCAGAATCTTGCAACAATTCTTCCTCAGAAGAATCAGACACATCAGGGGCCCCCTGTGGTTTAGGCAGGGAGGTCCTGATAGTAGAGGGAGCCTGCCATACCTGCAGTGCTCCCTGTACCTGAGAGGGAAAGAGTTGAAGAGTGGACCTGAGGTCCCTAGTTGCAGCCTTAAACTCTTTCACCCAAGCTGGCTCTATAGCATGGCTGGAAGGCCCTGGGTTGCTGTCAGGACCTTCTGAGCATGCTGGGCATAAATGATCAGAGAATTCCCTAGGCAGCCCTGAATGACAGGAGGAGCAATACGCAATGGGGGATACTGATACCCCAGCCTCCTTAGTCTTAGGTCTAGTCCTAAGCTCCAGTGGTGTAGACATACTCACAGTGTCAAATATACCCCACTGACAGAAATCACCCAATTAAAGTGTGAAAGATTAAAGATTCACCCCAGAAACGTTCAAAACTAAACTTATCTGGCAAGCGAAGGGTTAATCAACGGAGGAGAGGGAGAAAGCCCGGTCCCTGCATAGTATACTCGATGAGAAGAACTCACAAAATGGCTGCCGTGACGGGAGCCAAGCGGAAAAAAGGAGCGAAATAAGCGCTCATGGGAAACGTAGTTTTTCTCAAAAAGTACCCCAAAGCAGTGCCCGAAGCCCCCCAAGTCCCCCAACACACTTGAACATTGAACCGGATGAAAGAGCAAGGGAAGATAAACAAAATGAGCCCACTCTGAAGTCGCTAGGTGAAGCGGTTCCAGAGGTACGTCCCACACAGTGTAAGCCCATAGAGAGTAAAGGCGCAATGGCGGCTATGCGGTAAAAGCGCGCCTTAAAGGCGCGGAACATAAAATTAAAGAATATTAATCCCAACCATGAAAAGATTAAAAACATGTATGAAACACATATACAGGGTGAGAAAACACTATCCCATAAAGGTAGTGCGACAGAACAGTCAAACCAGCAGACAAAGGGTTAAGATGCCACATAGACTGCTCCAAAAACTCACAAACACTCATATACATTAAATAAGTATATAAACACCCAATGAGTGCCAGAGCACGCAATGAGAACTCCCAAATACAAGTCCAGTTAAGGGACACTGTGGGACAAGTGGACCTTCAGCACTCAAACGGTGGCTCACCTTTCTGCAGGTCTTCTGGTCACCATGCAAAGAAAGGATTACCTCAGAGGATAATCCCCCAGGGAAGTACCTGAAACCAAGTTGTTCCCCCATCAGGGCATAAGGTCCACCAAAAATCCCTGGACACTGAGCTAGCCACTTTGAAGAGGGCATTTGTCAGTCATGGTAACCCGCCTAATGGTGGTATTCCATACTTGACAGAAAAATAATAAAAAGCCTAAAACTGAAGAGAGATGTTCTCCACCTGGTGTGTACACACCCAGGAACAAATCATTCTGGTGTTAGCTGACTGGGAAGCAGGTGAGGAGGGAGGGGAGGCTCCGCCCCCTGCATACATTTGGAGAAATGTTCCTGCCTACTTAAAGGGGCGATTCGCCTCCCAGAGTTACCAGTAACCTGTATTGGACAACAGTGAAATATAATTTCCATGTGACTTGTAGAGGTGGGTGGAAAAGACTGATGTACCCTTGGTCTTCTTGGCTTCCACCTACCTACCACAAGCCAACATTGGTTTACCAAAAGAGGAGTCTTATCATAAAGATATTAGAAACTTTGCTTTTATGTTTTTATAAAGATATTTACATCTGACGTGCTTAAACAATTTAATCAATGAGATTTTTTTTTAACTTTAGATAGGATTAGATTTAATGTTTTTATTTATTTTTTTATTTAATCAGATTTTAGATAGGGATGAACATGCATATTAGAAAGGACTCTCCTGAATTGGAGTACCTTGACGGAGTGAGTGAGCTTAAACATACTTTGGCCAAATTATGCAGCAAAAAACATTCCTTTTTAAAATATTTATTAACATGTTGATATAACATATGATTAATACAGGGTGCACATTTTAAAAACTTGTATGGAGGAGCACAATCTGTTTTTTCTGGTTTAGCTTAGTGTTTTGGAGAATCTCCCAAGTCCTTAAATGTTTATCTCATGCTGTGTTACTGCTGTGACCTCTAACTTTTCTGAAGTATTGCTTCCATCATATAGCTTGTCCATTCTAGAACTGCAGTACATTTCATGAATACATCAGTTTCCGCATACACTTAAATTGTAACTAGGCTAGCTACAATAGGAAAAAAATATATATACATATTTCAGCAAGTGTATAACTGGACAAAGTCCTAGAAAGACTGGAAAAAAAGTTAAAAAGGGACAGTAATGTCCCAGAAAATTTGTCTCCAGTTTTGTAGAGGTTAAAATAAGAAACAATATGCTCCAAATCAGATCTTGCAAACAGCTATGGTTCGACAGATATAGGTATTCAAAGTTGCCCCCTCCCCTTCGCCTGACAGCTGGAGATTTAAGTCATATGACTTAAGGAGGCTCTTCAGCAGAGCTGAAATCTCGTTATTTAAAAAGAATTACTTCATTGGAACGGTCTACAAAGTGTGCTTGCAAACCAGGCACACTTTGTAGACTTTTTGGAAGATTGGTCCACAAACCAAACCTTAAGCCACAAAGTGCGTTGCTCAGTAACAGAGAAAGAGGATGCCTTGACTGACAATCTGTCTGCCTCAAACAAGGCATCTGAAACATATGTGTTAGCCTCGGTCATGTTTGCTAAAATTGCCAACAAGTCTTCCTTGAGAGAATACACATGGACAGCTCTCCAAAGGCAGCAAAACTAGACCGGAGGAGAGAGTCAAGCTTCTTATCCGCACACATCCTTAAGTCCGGCAACAGCGGTAGAACAAGGGACTTGGCTAGCCTGGAAATAAGGGGACACAGAAGGAGAAGCCTACTGCTCCAAAGCTGCCTCCCAACAGGGGTACAGCTTAGAAAATCTCTTACAGATAGACAACATCCTATCTGGGGTATTACACTCATCCAGAGGAATCTGATCAAGAGTGGCATTGGGGGGAGGGGATACTGTAGAGGATTATCTATGCCTCTAAGATATCTGTAGAGAAAGGACCCTAATCAGGGGTGTCAGAGACCTGAAAGGTCTGTAAAACAGCCCTAATGAGCTCCTCAGCACAGGAACGATAGTCAGCCTCATAACAGTCCCCAAAAGAGAAGGAAGAATCTATATAGTCATATTCCTCTTCCTCTCGGTCATCCTCATAAGAGTCCTCCTGAGAGAAACCTATGAGTGCAGGCATACTCGGGGCCCTAGGGCCACATACCTGAAGGTAGGGGTATCCAAAATACCTTGGATGGAGAGAGTAAATTGTGCCATAGTGGACAACAAATTCTTAACCCAGACTGGCTCTTATTCAGTGCTGTAGGGCCCAGGCAGAGTAGTAGGGGCCACAGAACAGGAGGGGAAGAGAGATCCAGAATATTCTCTAGTGTGTCTCGCTCTTGGCATGAAGAACAGTAAGGGGGGGGGGTCGGAGATGCCCGAGTCCTTAGCCTTAGGTCTAGCCCTATGTCCCTTAGGATGCGACATCCTGAAAGGAGTAGTGTCTAAAAGCAGTATAAGCACTAGTAACAGTTCCCCAGATGAATAATTCACCCTAGGAAGAAAGCGCAAGGAGGGACAGCACCTGTAGTTTAAGCAGGAAAAAAGTAAAATCACGAATGCAAAACATGCAGGCAATCGGAAGAAAGGCAGCAAAACTGACACACTGGGCAATATAGTCTTCTCTGTTGCCTAGTAAAGCCTACAACTCTGATCATGGGTCCCTAGGGGCCCCCAAGACACTCAGGATGCAAACTGGATGAAAGAGTAGGAGGAGACAAGAAGAATGAGCCCACTCTGAACACTATACGACAATAGGATTTTAGTCTTACCTGGTAAATTCTTTTCACTTAGTCCATACAGGTTACTGGGATCTCTGGGAGGCGAAGCCCTCTAGTGGGAGGCAGGAACGATTCACAAAGTGTATGCAGGGGGTGGAGCCTCCCCTTCCCTCCTGGCCGCACCAGCCAATTAGCTCCAGATTGAACTGAGAGACTAACCATGACTAGTTAAGGGAAGGAAGAAGACTCCTGTGAGCATGCCCCGAAGGACTCCCACGGCCTGCCACAGGACAGCCAAGCATGGTCTCTTAACAGGGTGGGAGACCAGTTACCTGTATGGACTAAGTGAAAAGGATTTAACAGGTAAGACTAAGGTCCTATTTTCACTGTCGTCCAATACAGGTTACTGGTAACTCTGGGATGTCCAACCATTGAGTTTCCCAGAGGCGGGAAGAAAGAAAGGACCAGGTGTAAGGCCCCCAAAGTCACCAGGACCTCTATGAGCCAACCGGTCAGAGATCCCAACAAAACAGAAGTGTCAACGGACACCAAACAGGGGTAAAAACACCCAAGGAACTGTAACACAGCAACAGGGCTCAACAGTAAGAAAGCACTAAGAACCAAGAAGAAGATCCTAGACAGGCAAGACTGCCTCTAGGGCCTTCCTCCCAAAGCTGGAGTCAGCCGAAGCCAGCACATCCACACAGTAGTGCTCCGAAAAGGCGTGCACGGAGGATCAAGTGGCCGCCCTGCACAGCTGATCAGCTGAGGCCTGATTTTTATAGGCCCAGGAGGCCCCAAAGGACCTGGTGGAAGGAGCAGTAACCCAGAAGGGAACGTGCTGATTCCTCAACTTGTATGCCTCACGAATCGTGAGCTTGATCCAGGAGACGATAGTCACTTCGGATACAGGTTGTCCTGCTCTAGGCACCTCAGGAATGACGAACAGCACGTCAGACTTCCTGACAGATTCAGTGCGATGCACATAAAACCGGAGGCAATGCACCACATCAAACAAGGAAGATCTCTCTCCTTGTCAGAGGAGGGGTCAGGACAGAGGGCACCACAATCTCCTGATTGATGTGAAACTCTGAGACCACCTTAGGAAGGAACTCTGTGGAGGTATGGAGCACAGCCCTAACCTTGTGAAACACCAGATAAGGCGGCTTACAGGACAAGGCCTGTAACTCTGCAACACGGCAAACAGACACAATCGCCAAAAGGAAGGCCATCTTCCACATCGAGAGGTAAAGGAATAGTTGCCTAAGACTCAAAGGGGGAACACTGAAGAACCCCCAGAACTAAATTGAGGTCCCACTGAGGAGCAAGACTCCGGAAGACAGGGCGGACATGAGCAACGCCCTGGAAAGAAACCTTGAGATCAGGCAGAACTGCAATGAGCTGCTGAAAGAACACAGAAAGCGCAGAGGTCTAAACCTTTAAGGAACTCAAACTGAAGAATGCCAGGACGTTGGGAAGTAAAACTCGAGTGACAGATCCCTGCCAGCACACAAAGAGGTAAAGGTAGACCAAACCCTGTGGTAGATCCTGGAGGAAACCGGCTTACGAGCGCTAGGTATGGTAGCCCCCCCCCCCCCCCCCCCCCCGAGGAGAATCCTGTCTTCCGTAGAATTGAGGATTCAACCTCCAAGCCGTCAAAGCCAGACAGTGGACATCCTCCTTCTACAGGTACCCTTGCAGAAGAAGAGCCGGTCGAGAAGGAAGCCTAAATGGCTCCGCTACAGACAGAGCCAGAAGCTCTGAAAACTAAGATTGTCGAGGCCAAAACGGAACAATGAGAATGACTGGACAAGATTCCAGTCGAAGCTTCCGAACTACCCTGAACAACAAGGGTAGAGGAGGAAAAAAAAACAAGCCAGTGGGAACATCCAAGGGATGGACAGAGCGTCCACTGCTAGCGCTAGAGGACCTCTCCATCAAGAGCAGAACACAGGAACCTTCCTGTTGTGTCTTGTTGCCATCTAATCGATGCAAGGAGGTTCCCATCTCTGAACAAGGAGTTAAAACACCTCCGGATGCAACTCCCACTCCCCGCTGTCCATAGTGCCGACTGAGGAAGTCCGCCATGACATTTTCTATGCCTGGCATGTGAACTGTGGATATGGCAGGAACGTGCCTTTCACCCCAGGACAAAACAGCCTTGACCTCTAGCCAAGCAGCGAGACTTCTTGTACCTCCTTGCTTGTTGAAGTAAGCCACAGCCGTGGCGTAGTCAGACTCCACTTGGACCGGGCAGAACTCTAACTGGGCCATCCAATGGCGAAGGGCATGGAAGATCGCCCGTAGCTCCCAGACACTGATCGGAAGGAGGGATTCTTCCAGAGACCATCGGCCCTGAGCACTCAAGCGACCCAAAATCGCGCCCCAACTGGACAGGCTGGCGTCCGTGGTCACCTTGGTCCAAAAGGGAATCAGGAAGCACCTGCCCTTCAGCAGGTGGGATAGGTCGAGCCACCAAGATAGGCTCAGTTCCACATGAAAAGGAAGGGACACCATCTTCAACTGAAGAGGGGTAGACACCCTCCCATCTGGAAGACAAACCACTGAAGTTCCCTGGTATGTGCCATAGTGAAGGGAACCGCCTCCACCGTGGAGATGAACTTCCCCACCAGGGAGGACAGCCTGTGGAGTGGAACCGGATCCCAAGACAAGATCGCCGAGACTCTGTGAGCGATCTGGTGAGCCACTTCGTCTGGAAGATACACCATGCCCTTCCGAGTGTCAAAGAGAAGGACCATAAAAATCAGTCTCTGAGACGGAATCAGGTCCGACTTGTCCAGGTTGACCATCCACCCATGATGGGATAGGGACTGGGTACAGGTCTGAAGTTGTTTAAGGAGGAGGTCCGCAAACATGTCCTTCAACAGAAAGTCGTCCATGTAGGGAGTCACTCTGATGCCCTCCCGATGAAGGACAGCAATCAGAGCCCCAAGTACCCTCTGGAAGACCAGAGGAGCCGTAGTCAGTCCGAAGGGGAGAGCAGAGAACTGGAAGTGTCCCCTGTCGCAGGCAAACCGAAGGTATTGTCGACTCTCCGGATGGAGATGTGTAAATATGCATCCTGAAGACCCAGAGAGGCAAGGAACTCCCCCAGCGACATGGCAGCAATCACTGTGCGTAGAGATTCCTGGCGATAGCGAGTCCGGGTTATGAAGGAGTTGAGGTCCTTCAGGTCCAAAATGGGGCGGCATCCGCCGTCCAACTTGGAGACCACAAAGAGGTTCGAATAGAACCCGGAGCCCCTGTCCGGAACAGGAACTGGCTCTAGGACGAAATTGTCCAAAAGAGCCTGAACTGCACTGTCGAAAAGACAGCATCTCTCTGCACTCTAAGGAGTATGAGAAAGAAGGCAAAAAGGAGGAAGAGAAGAGAAGGGATCTTGTACCCTTCGGCCACACCTGTAAAACCCATGAGTCCGCCACAGACTCTTCTGAAATGCTGTGAAAGAGGCGAAGATGACCACCCACAGCGGGATGCGGACCCGGGTTCGGCGAGTCATGCTGAAGTAGTATTGGAAGCCTTGGGGTTGGTGAGACCTTGGGCTTCCATTGCTGTTGGGGCGTGGAGGAGGGACTCGGAGCTGAGGGAACCGCCTGGTTCGCCGAACGTCTCTCACCCTGGAAGGGACGAAAATACCTGTTGCGTTTAAGCAGTAATTTAGTCCTAGCCACCAATGGCAAATGAAAACTCTTGCCCCCAGTGGCCTCACTGATCAGTTCTTTAAGATCAGGCCCAAACAAGGAAGTACCCTGGAAAGGCAGGGACAACATAGCTTTCTTAGGAGCAGTGTCAGCAGACCAGATCTTGAGCCAAAGCTCATCTGGCTATTACAGACATAGTAGAAACCTTAGCCATCATGCGGACAGCGTCAAAGGCAGCATCAGAAACATAATGTTGTGCGTCAGATATATTAGGTAGCAAGGGCAATTTCTCTGAAATAGACACATCCTGACGTACAGCCGTGGTGAGTTGCTCAGTCCAGACAGCAACAGCCCGGTTAACCCACACAATAGCAAAGGCAGGCCGCATGGCCTTGCCAGCAGTCGCAAAAATAGACTTGAGAGAACCTCAAGCTTTTTGACAGTCCAGTCCTTTAAGAAGAAAGCATCAAAAAAAACAGGCAAGGCAGTAGATGTAGACAGCCTAGAAAAAGGGGCATCCACCTTAGAAGGGATGAACCCACTTAGCAAGCGCAACCTCAGAAAATGGATAAAGCTTAGCAAATTTTCTAGGGACAGAAGTAGTCTTGTCCAGAGATTTCCACTCATCTGAAAACAGCCGGTCCAGAGTGGGATTGGGAGGAAAATAAGTCAGGGGCTTAGGCGGCTCCTGAAAAACATCAGAGGGATCAATAGGAACCTCCTGAACCAAGGGAATGAGAAGTGTGGAAAAAACAGCTCTGACCAGGCCCTCCACAGAGGGTTCAGGGTCGGCGTCAAAGGGGTCCCCAATGGATTCTAACACAGTACTATCCTCCACATCAGTGTCTATGAGCAACTCCTCGTCCAAGGGGTCATAGGCATCAGGTGCTCCCTGTGATTTAGGCAGGGAAGATCTGATACCAGAGGGGGCCTGCCAAGCCTGGAAGGCCCCTTGGATCTGGGATGGAAAGAGTTGAAGTGTGGGGACCTGTGGTCCCCAGTTGCGGCCTTGAACTCTGACATCCAAGCTGACTCAACAGCATGGCTGGAGGTCCCTGGGTTGCTGACAGGAACCTCAGAACATGCTGGGCATAAATGAACCAAGAACTCCCTAGGTAGCCCTGAGAGACAGGAAGAGCAATGCGCAATAGGGAATACTGATACCCCAGCCTCCTTAGTCTTAGGTCTAGCCCCTAGCTCCAGCGGTATAGACATAATCACAGTGTCAATTAAACCCACTGACAGTTAAATCACCCAATACAGTGTGTAGAGATTAAAATTTCACCTCAGAAATGCTAAATTTAGACTTATCTGGCAGGCGAAGGGTTAATCTGTTGAGGAGAGAAGGGGAGTCCAAGCCCTGTGTAGGATACTCGCCAAAAACGCTGAGAAAATGGCCGCCGCGGCAGGAGCCAATCAGAAATTAGGCACGAAGCAAACGCTCATGGGAAATGTAGTTTTTCCCCAAAAAGTATCCTAAACAGTGCCCGAAGCCCCCTGAACTCCCCAAAACACTTGAACTGCAAACAGGATGAAAGAGCAAGGATAGACAAGTCAAATGAGCCATATCTGAAGTCAAATAAAGTAAAACTTTAAGTCATAAAAACATGTAAAACAGCAATTTAACCCCCAATAAAGTGCCAACCAGCAGCTAAAGGGTTAAGTTACCACAGAAACTTGCTCCAAACACCCAGACAGACATACGGACAGACTCAATGAGTGCAGGAGTGCCCAATGAGAACTCCAAAGGTCCACCTCTGTGCGGAGGGGTACCGGGGGACAAGTGAACCTGCAGCACTCAAAGGGTCGCTCACCTTTCCTGCAGATTTTCTGTCTTCAGATTACCATGGGTTAAGAAATTACCTCAGTGGGTAACTTCTGGGAAGCACTTGGATACCAAGATTTTCCCCTTCAGGACTAAAGGTTCACTGAAAAAGTCCTGGACACTGAGCTAGCCACTTTGAAGAGAGCATTGTCAGTCATGGTAATCCGCCTAATGGTGGTATTCCATATCTGACAGAAAAATAATAAAATTTCTAAAACTATTCAAGAGCTGTTCCTGTAGCCTGTTACTCCAACGAGGAACAATTCAATCTGGAGCTCATTGGCTGGTGCGGCCAGGAGGGAAGGGGAGGCTCCACCCCCTGCATACACTTTGTGAATCGTTCCTGCCTACCACTAGAGGGCTACGCCTACCAAAGTTACCAGTAACCTGTATTGGACAGTGAAAAAAGGTTGCAGAGATATGTCCCAGAGAAGTTCTCCCATATAAGTCAATGAAGCAAAGATGGCTGTGGTGCAAGAAGCCCGTCTTAAAGGTGCCATGTGCAAAGGAAAAAAAAAAAAAGAAAAAAAAAAAAAAAAAAAAAAAAAAAAAAGGATAAATTAAAAGTGACCCAAAACACCCAAAGACTCTAGGGGACATGAGGGGGGTAATAAAAAGACAATCCTAAAGGGAAAAGCCCCCCAACCCGGAAAAACAATTAAGGAGGGAGTTAACAAGTACTAATGCAGCCATACATTATCCACAACACAGGGAAAGAACAGAAATAACATATCCAACATGAGTGCAACAGCCCAAAGGCTCAGAGATAACCCCCTTGTACGGAGGGGCACAAAAAAGGGACAAAGTGGGCCAGGGCACTCAAAGGGTTACTCACCAATCTTCACATCTTCTGCCTTCAGGTTATATATGTTATAGGTTGAAATACATTTCATCTTTCAAATGGTGTGAAAAATGTTCCATCTTAAACAGGCATCTGCAGTCCTTTTGTTCATGCCAATCTATGCGCACAAGGTCTCACTAATGAATTAATATACTTTTATATTTATATAAGATTTTATGCTGCCGCTGACATTTAACTGTGGAAACAGACTTAAAAACCTATTAACCACTTGATGAGAGGGTTCTACAACTCCTGGAGAAGAAACGCATTCACACCCTTCTGGTACACAAGGGTATAAGGACCAGAGTGATTAGCAGCTTGATGGTAAGCAAAGTAATGGATGCACTGCTATAGTCTTTAAAGGGTCAATAGATTAAGCAGCTTTTTCCAAGCGCTATTCAACAGAGTAACTGCATTTTTAAAAAAAAAATAAATAAAAGTTAGCCAGTAAGCCTACCTTCTTTATGACACTTGTGATGTGAGGTACACAGAACTCTCTTCTCACTGTTATCTATTTCTTCCTTATCTGTGATGTTTATTCCTTCTTCAAAACTCTGAATTAAAGAGGAAAAAAAATAATAATCACAGACTAGCATCTTTACGTTGGCATTTTTAGAAGGCTGATGCAACAGTTCTGCGGTGGCCACTTGCTCTACTGGTAGACAAGCTTTTTCTATGAATTAAGCTCCTAAATTGGTTTTCAGAGAACTGGAAACATTAGGAGCAGTGTCACGTTTTTAACTGACGTGGGGGTTCTGAAACAATCAACAACTTGCTGTTGGGAAAATTTGGGCTTAAAGACAAACTATACCAATATTAACAAGTGGGTCTTCCTTTGTTTAACAAAAGAAATTACTTATCCCCTTAATGGCCCATGACGTACTGGGACCGTCATGGGGAGATTAGCTATAAGGACCCATGACAGTCCAGGTACATCATGGGTTAAAATATCCCATCGCGCTGCACAGAGATATGGGAGAGCGCGGGCTGGCCTTTGCCAAGTGCTCCAGTAGCCACATTGTTGTAACATCTGATTCGCTTGATTAGCGAATCACATGTTGCAAAAGCCGAATGACAGGGACAGTATTTACAAACACTGTCCCTGTCACATCTCTCTGCCTCCCTCCATCTTACACACAGCTGAAGTGGAGACAGACAGACATCTTGTTCCAGACTTCTATATCGCATTCCTGCTCCTCTTAAAAGTATTAAAATCCATTTTAACCCCATTGATCACTGTTATTGCAGTGAACAATACATTTCCCTCCTCTGATCACTCTAGTAGTGATCAACTGCTGCAGATCAGCTATTGCTAATCTGTTTTACTCCCCCCCCTTATATTTTTTTTTTTAATAAAAAAATTGATTTATTAAAGTATTTTAGTTAGTTTAGCTAGGTAGTTGAATTGGTTAGCTAGGTTTAGTCTATACTGTGTTAGAGAAAGGTTTAGGGTTAGATTTAGGAGTAGAGTAGGAAAAAAAAAAAAAAATATAACAAAAAAATGTAATAATTATAGTTTAGATAGGTATTTGAATTGGGTTAGGTAGGTTCAGGGTATACGTGGGTTAGGGTAATGTTTAGGGTTAGATTTAGGAGTAGCGTAGGAAAAACACACACACACACACACACACACACACACACACACACACACACACACACACACACACACACACACACACACACACACACACACACACACACACACACACACACACACACACACACACACACACACACACACACACACACACAGAGCCGGATCATCCATTATGGGAACCTAGGCTACTGCCTAGGGCCCATGGCAAGATGAGGGGCCCTGGCTACAAGTGAAGGGCCACACAGAGAGGCCCTTCTGTTGCTGCTGTTAACATATTTTGTCAGATGTCCTTTCTGTTGAATGACCATCATTCATTTGCACCCACAGCCATTAGATCCACATTGCCAGTACCTGCTAGCAGCACCCTGTTTCAGAAGCAAGAGATGTGGGGCCCCAAACTGGTACCTTGCCTAGGGCCCCATAGAGCCTTAATCCATCTCTGCACACACACACACACACACACACACAAAAAACAACCAAAAAGTTTTTATTTAAAAATAGATTTTTAGAATAAATAATTATAGTTTAGGTAGGTAGTTGACTTGGGTTAGGTAAGTTCAGGGTATACGTGGATTAGGGTAAGGTTTAGGGTTATATTTAGGGGTAGAGTAGGAAAAAAAAAATAAAAGTTTTTTTAGGGTAAGTGTACATAATGCAGCAGAGGTACGGTGTAGAAGAGGCATATGCCTTTTTGGCGTCTGACTCAGAAGCCAGAGACACTGCATCAGACTTTGAAACAACAATTTTCAGAGAGTGAGAGCAGCTCTAATCATGATGCTGGGCCTTCCGTAAAGAAATTATGTACTGCCCAAAGAGCTTCCCCTGGCAACTGCCCCAGCACCTGCCAAAAGACCTGCCCAAAGAAATGCCACAACACCTGCCACTCCTGATCTTAATGAATGGTTATCACCAACCAATTTATGCCCACAAATCCAAGAATTCACAGTAAAACCCAGGAATTCAAACTGATGTGGAAGGATTTACCCATGATAAGTTTTTTGATTTCTTTTTGGGGAAAGACATTTTGGGGAAAATTGTGTCAATCTGTATGCAGCCCAGTATATTGCCGCCAAACCTTCAGCTTCCGTTGTTAAGCAAGAAGTATGGAAATCCACAGACATCGCAGAATTTAAGCAATTCTTGGCCCTAATAATGGCAATGGGGATAATAAAAAAAGCCAAGTATCCAATCCTACTGGAGCAAAAACCCCACATGTGATACTCCTATATTCCCCAAGACAATGACCAGGTCTAGATAATACCCTGTGCCTCCCAAAAGAACACCTCCAGTATGATATCCCTAATAAATATAAAGGCAGGTTAGGGTTCAAGCAATACATCCCCTCCAAGAGCACCAAGTCTGGTGTTAAATTTTATAAATTGTTTGAAAGTGCCACAGGCTATACCCAGGCTTTTAGAATTTGAGGGCAAGGACAGCCAACTTGATCTTCCTGGTTGCCCGAATTTCTGGGAACAAATGGGAAAATAGTTTGGGATCTAATTTACCCCTTATTAAATAAAGGTTATCCGTTATTTCTTGATAACAATTACTCCAGCCACATTTTATTTAAGTCTCTTTTTTGTTTTGACACCGTGTCCTGAGGCACTGTTAGGCACAATTGCAGAGAGTTGCCCAAAAAACTCATAGAAACAAAATTAAAAACGGGGACATCCTCAAAGTGTGAAACTGGAAAAGTGCATGTTCCAATTTGGGCCCTGTAGCTCACCCAGACCTTGAGATACCTATGCATATGGGGTACTGCCGTACTCAGAAGAAGGAGCTGAACACTAAACAATGCATTTTTTTAAATCTTCACCTATCCTGTGCTTGAAATTCTCATAAACATTGAAGTCAAAGTGTGAAAAACGCTGAATTTTTTTACTTACATTAAGTTTTACGAGGGATTGGTGGTAAAATTGCTGTGTGAAAAATTTGGAAACATGCCTAAAATTAAAGCCTAAAATTAAAGCCTGGGGTGTCTACTTTCCAAAAATATACACTTTTGGGGGGAAATGTTAAAGTGAAGCATTGGAACACAGCCCCAAATAAGACATGGCACCAGTTAAGCGAGATGTGAAAATTCAAAGTGTGAAACTGGAAACATGCATGTTCCAATTTGGGCCCGTAGCTCCCCAAACCTTGAGAAAGCTATGTATATGGGGTATTGTCGTACTCAGAAGAAGGAGCTGAACACTAAACATTGCATTTTTTTTAAAATCTTCACTTATCCTATGTGACATATGCAGAGATGATGTGAGACAGACAGACACATACACACATTAAGTTACATATGCAGACTATGTGACAGACAGAGACACATGCACTGTGTGAGAGGCACTGGGGCTATAGATATGGTCGTAAGAGCTGTATAAAATATCCTAATTTACTTGTAAGAAAGTGTTGAGCTTTTAATCATGATCGGTCATATGAAGAATAGTGAGAGTAGAAACTGAGCAAGCACTTGATACAACACGATGTGCCAGGATATGGGTCCTTGACCATTTGAGTGCAAGAGGGTTATGCAGGGCATTGCAAAGAAATACGTTTTGTACCCCTGTGGCACTGAAAAGGTGTGCAAAAGTGGGGCGGTGACAGAGTTAGCACAACTCCGGAGGGTTGAGTAGTCTCTCCACGGACAAGTAATCATCTTTTCGCAAGTCAGTATGAAAAGAGGTGTGAAATGTAAGAATTATCCAGTGAGGAAGGTAAAAATTAACCATAATATACCTGATATGCGAGGCAAATGCATCATACTGTGATAACTGATTATACCTCATATAAAGTTGTGTTTGATGGCACTCATCTACCTCATTTCATCACAAGGACTCTCCCAGTGTGAGATTTGTGGCCTCCCCGATCTTTCAATGCTCAGACTGAAGGGCAGAGAGCTTCCCCAGCCTATTCATCAAACTTGCTGTACATTTTAAAAGCAATCGCCCCCGAGTTGTGATTATGCCCCATCCCCTTTTCACACAAATCACGCAAAATAGAATGCAGCATAGAGTACATATGAAATGTAATTGGCATAATAACGTAACGAGATGAAAAAGTTGTTTTCATGCTGGTTGTGATGAAAAGCAATTTTCTACTGCTATGATTCTGGTGTGTGGGCTTGCTCAACATTATCAACCGGTTCTGAAAAAGG
Organism: Rhinophrynus dorsalis; assembly: GCA_037306005.1. NCBI lineage: Eukaryota > Metazoa > Chordata > Amphibia > Anura > Rhinophrynidae > Rhinophrynus > Rhinophrynus dorsalis. The sequence continues at coordinate 142,107 of JBBDGT010000438.1, read as the reverse complement.
ATATACTAGAACTAGAGAGGATACAGCGACAAAATTAATTAAGGGAATGGAGGACTTGACATATGAGGAACGACTAGACATACTTGGTTTATTTACTCTACAGAAAAGACGACTAAGAGGAGACCTTATCACATTATACAAGTATATGAGAGGTCAATACAAGGATCTCTGCGGTGAGCTATTTATTCCAAGGCCTGATCAGGTGACCAGGGGACACCCCTTGAGATTAGAGGAAAGTAGGTTTAGACTTCAGCAGAGGAATAGGTTTTTTTTATAGTAAGGTCTGTTAAATTGTGGAATTCATTGCCCAGGGAGGTGGTTATGGCAGAAACAATGGATACATTTAAGAGAAGATTAGACACATTTCTTTCAAAAGGTAACATACAGAGTTATACTGTTTATCAGTAGGCTGATCAGGAAGGTCTGATAAAGACTAACTTAATTGGTAGCAGGAAAGCCATAGAATTCTCAGTTACTGGGGTATGAGGAGAAGGTTGAACCTAATTTACTATGTTGCTATGTCACTGGACATGCCCTAGGCAAGTGCCTCATCTGCCTATTGACAAATCCGGCCCTGCCTATGGTCCTGCTTATAAAGAGTATTACGACTGGAAGTCCTTGCCAAGCGACTGCACAAAAAAAAAAAAAAAAAAAAAAAAAAAAAAAAAATCGGGTAGCTGAAGTGAGTTGTGCTGCATTGGGAAAGTTTACTACAATATCAACAATGCTCAGTTAAACTGCATTCCAATCTGTTGCGTAATTGTATGGAAATTGGTGAAGGTGGTTTGAATGTGAAGTTATATAATAGGTAATGTAAAGTAGGTAATAGTGTAATGTAAGGGATAAGCAGGTGTTATTTATAACATATGAGTAGAAATGTTGTAAGTTCGAAGTAAATGTTCGAAGTTGAATAGTTTCAGTGGCGCAGGGATGTAGAACGGTTTGCTGTGTTGTGCAGTGGGTTGAAGGGTTCAAACTTGACTGTCGGCTTCTGTTAAGAAATGTAGACATCTTCACCATTAGGCTGTGCAAAGAGCTGTAGTCTGGTATGGGATTGCAGTCCGTGCGTGCGCGTGCGTGCGTGTGTGTGCAGCGAGCAGAATATTAGAGGCAGGGTTAAGAGGGGCAGCATAATGTTTCTGCACCAGGGTGCATATCACATAGAGCAGCCAGATGAGCTTACAAAATAAAAATAATTGTTAAAGTTTTAATGTTGTGGCCAGTAACGGTTTCGCTTGCAGAGGGCAACGCAACGCATTGCTTTGCAATGTATTATGTAACCTTCTGACATTGAAAGCATTAAGCAAACACTTGGCCACGGGAAATAGGAGAACCGGAGCAGCCAGGAGAAGGAGCCCATGGTGGCGACTTTATACATTGTGCAACAGTTAAATGTCTAAAGTTTTAATGTGGCTCCCGCTAACGGTACGCAATGCATTGCTTTGCAATGCGTTGTGCACCACTCTGACATTCAAACGGTTAAGGAAGCACTTGAGCACAGGGGATATGAGAAGTGGAGGGAGCAGCAGGGAGAGGGAGCTTATGTGAGTGGCTTATACATGGTGCAACCCTGTCGGATCTCTGTGTGTAGCAGACTTATCCATGGGGAAAAAGAAGACCAACACTGTGACTAAGCTGTGTAGTCTACACTTCCAGGTCCCCAGAACCCAGTCCTCGGCTGTCACCTGAATGAGGGTGAGGCGGTTGTAGTTGTAGGAAGGTGTGACTGGGAGGCTATGAAGGCCAATGGCACAGTATGTGCAGGGCCCCTAAGGGACAGGGGGAGCAGCTGTGCACCTTTCACATACTGTGGGCTTACACCAGCTGCAAGATGTGCATGGAATTTTTGGCACAGGGCAAGAGGCATGGGCTAGGCATGTAGAGCAAGGCCAGGTGTATATACAGGGGTGAATGGTGTGACGGGTTTAAGGGACAATACGGAGTCGGGCACAGAATGAGTACCCAGGCCGGGACGGACAGCTATGGAGATGAGGGAACACAGCAGGGTGACTGGATTGGAGGAATGAGAGCATAGGTGAGAGAAGAATGAGTGACAGGGTCAGGAATGAAAGTATAGGGGAGAGGAGAAGAGTATAGGGGAGAGGAGAATGAGTGACAGTGGATGGATTCAGAAGAGGAGGTTAGTTGTGAGCTAAGAAAAAAAAAAAAAAAAGCCATGTGGTCCTCAAGTGCCGGTCGTGCGTGCTGGTCCTTAAGGGGTTAAATACAAATTACAAATAGTTCTGGCACTAAAATGGTGTCTCTAAGTTAAAAGCGCATCCATGCAGTTCCAATAACACAAAACCCTGACAACCTTACAGTACATCTGACACCTGAATAAGTTTTCAGTGTCTGTGACAAACAAGCAATTTCAACATCAGAGAGACCACCACAGAACACTTTTCTTTGACAAAGACAAGCACGACCAGGTTCCTTTAGGTGAATATATCAAATTTTAACATGGGCATTCCAATATCCAAATGGATTACATAGTCTGGGTACTACACATGTAGAAAAGGGGAATTTTGTGTACTTACTGATAAATAATTTTCTTTTAGTCTGTGGAACACAAACCATGGAGTGAAGTTTCCTCCTCATGAGGGCAGTGCACTTCTAATGAGTTGTAAAAAGAGAAACCTAATGCATACTCCCTTACTGACCAAGACATCTAATTACAGTTTGATTCAAACGTTACATGAGAGGAACTAATGAGGATAAAGAAATAAAGATAACCCTGCAACAGGCAAACGACTAAATGGTTGTAATAGAAGGAAATGTGTCTATTAGATGCTGGGATAAAACATAACCTTTACAAATATTATCACACTGAAAATAAATAAAAAAAAAAACAAAAAGAAGCAGCAAAATACTAGACAGAGTTAATGTGGTATACTGCCCCAGGAAAAAAACAAATGGAAACCAGCTTCCAGAATGAATGGTGAACCAGCGTAAGCTATGTTAAAACAGGCACACAAAACAATAACTCCTCTTAATAGTATATACATAACTACACAGAGACCAAAAGAACAGATCCTTGTTGATCCCAAGAAAAGCTCTTAAAGTGCTTGGCTAATCAGCAATTACCTTTCCTATCACTTAATCTAACACTTTAAGATCTTTTCTTGGGATCAATAAGTTTAATTTCTTTTGGTCTCTGTGTTAGATATGTATATACTATTAGGAGGAGTTATTGTTTGGTGTCAATCACTATTTCATCATAACTTGAAAGGGAACTTTCACCCCAAGACACACTATCTTTTATGATTAATCTACTAAAATGGTATATAGACCGGCTTTTTTTTTTTTTTTTTTTTTTTTTTTAGTACATATTTTATTAGATAATAGCTATTAAATTTAGATGTGATGTAAGCACTTTCTGCTGCATAAGATCACGTCGGCACAACTCTGCTGGACTTCCCAGTCATCAAATTCACCTCCCTCCCACCACTCTCTGGGAGTGTTCACGCTTCCCTTCATAGTGATGTGCAGCACATATATTTTAACAGTAAGCTCAGTATAATGACATTTCAGTCTCCCATGATGAATGAAAACAATGTATTTACTTTAGTCCGAAATGTGCAAGAATCAAGTGTATTAAGCGCTTCAATGTGTTAATACACTATTCATTCCACCACAATGAGACCCCACAGACAAACTAGAGAGTTCAACATGCTCTGATTGCGTTAACAATTGCCGGGGTCCAGACTCTTGCTGACAACCTGCCACATGAGAATCCACTCAAATGAAAATCAGCCATACCTTAGGCCACACAGAACATCCGGCCCCTCCGACGGTTTATATAAGTGACTGATGTCTCATTGTCAGACTGAATCTGCACAGTGGATACCTGGAAGGACTAGCATATCAATGTTTCAGACCTAGACTAATACCACAAAGCTCCAGAACATTGATGGAGAGGGTACTCTTTTCAACTTCACTCACCCAGACCCAGATGTAGCTTCATTCTTATTCAAAAGAAACTGGTGCCAGATTCCTAAGTCTCCCTTTCATGAACGTAAATATGCAAAAGGAATCTGCAACTCAGTAACCAAAGTTTATTTCTTGCATGTTAAAACCCAGACAATCAGAAGCAAGGGTTCTCTACACCTTACACATTTTAGACAAACACACAGACTGGTTTGACATATGTGTAAAGGGTAGAGATTATATAGAACACCATTGCAATAGCTAGAAGTATATATCAATTGTTGCACTCCCTAAACATTCACATATAAGTAAAAATTACAGACAAGGTGTTAACTTAAATAGATTTATAAACAAAATGTTAGAAGTAATAAAAATATCCCAGTGAAGTAGGGTACCTATGTATATGAGGAATGGGACAAATGCAGAGTAGCCAGTAACATAGTAAATTAGGTTGAATAAAGACACAAGTCCATCAAGTTCAACCTTCTCCTCATATCCCAGTAACTGAGAATTGTATAGCTTTCCTGCTACCAATTAAGCTAGTCTTTATCAGACCTTCCTGATCTGCCTACTGATCAACAGTATAACTCTATATGTTCCCTTTTGAAAGAAATGTGTCTAATCTTCTCTTAAATGTATCCATTGTATCTGCCATAACCACCTGCTTGGGCAATTAATTCCATAATTTAACAGACCTTACGTAAAAAAACCCCTTCCTCTGCTGAAGTTTAAAGCTCCTTTCCTCTCATCTCAGGGGGTGTCCCCTGGTCACCTGATCAGGCATTGGAATAAATAGCTCACTGCAGAGATCCTTGTATTGACCTCTCATATACGTGTACAATGTGATAAGGTCTCCTCTTAGTAGTCTTTTCTCTAGAGTAAATAAACCAAGTTCGTCTAGTCGTTCCTCACATGTCAAGTCCTCCATTTCCTTAATTAATTTTGTTGCTCTTCGATGTATGCTCTAGCTCTAGTATATCTAGTATATCCTTTTTCAGAACCGGTGCCCAAGAAAGGATTTTGTTTGCCATAACTGTTTGAGAGATGGGAATGAGGGCAGTTAGTAGGTTTTAATCGTACCTATAAACTTGCCTGTACTTTTTTTTTTTTTTCGAGTTTACTATCCCTTTAAGTCATCACCAAGCAGTAACGTCCCATCCTGAAAAAGGGCTAATCAAAAACGGGTTGACAGGAAATTCCCCCGTGAATGGTTGGTGGAGTACATGTTCTCAAATGTATACATGGAATTATCAATGAGTCCCTTGACAAGGATAAAACATCCCTCAGGATCTCTAAAGCATTTATGTATGAATAGAAGTCTGCAATAAGAGGATTTTAGTCTTACCTGTTAAATTCTTTTCTCTTAGTCCATATGACATACAGGTACCAGAGGAGGAAACAGCTCCTCCCAATAGGCTGGAACAATTCTGAAAGAAGTGTGGAAGTGGAGCCTCCCGCTCCTACATATCAGGGTACCTTAGCCCCTCCCTGCCAGATAGATTTGAGACAATAACCTATCGACTAAGATAGCAAGAAGGAAAAACTCCTGTGAGAATGTCAAGCCACAGAAAACCCAGCATAGTCCCTTTCACTGGGTGGGAGACTTGTATGTCATATAGTCTAAGAGAAAAGATTTTAACAGGTAAGACCAAAATCCTCTTTTCTCTGTCGTCCAATATGACATACAGGTACCATGGGGACGTACAAACATTGAATTCCCAGAAGCAGGAAGAGAAGGAAAGGACCAAGCGCCGGTCCCCATGATACCAGAGTTCCCATGTACTATCCAGGACACAGTACAGCACAAACTAAGTGTCAATGGACACAGAAAAACAAACCACAGCACAAAACAACAAGAGCCAACAGGGCTCAGACTACTAAAGATCTATAAGACACAGGAAACTAAAGTCCAAGACAGGCAAAACTGCCTCCAGGACTTTCCTGCCAAAGCTGGCTTCAACCGAAGTCAGAACATCAACGCAATAGTGTCTGGCAAATGTGTGCACTGAAGACCAAGCGGCCGCCTTGCACAGCTGTTCAGCAGAGGGCTGATTCTTGTAGGCCCAGGGGGCCCCAACAGACCTGGAAGAGTGTGCTGTAATGCGGAAGGGAACAGGTTTCCCTCTGAGCTCATAAGCCTTGCAGAGGGTGGACTTAATCCAGTATACAACAGTCATCAACCCCACCTTGTGAAACACCAGGAAGAGAGGATTTTAGTCTTACCTGTTAAATCCTTAACTCTTACTCCATATAGCTTACAGGTCTCCCACCCAGTGAAAGGGCCCATGTTAGGTCTCCTGTGGCTGGATGTGGGAGTCTATTGGGTCCATGCTCACAGGAGTTTTTCCTCTTCTCCTTGCTATCTAGCTCAGTAGGTTTATTGTCTCAAAACTATCTGTAGAGGGGAGTGGCTAGGTAGCCTGCTAGAAGGAGGTGGAGGCTCTACCCTGCACTTCATGAAGAACAATCCCAGCATACTAGGGGGTGCTGTGGCCTCCCCATGGTACCTGTAAGCTATATGGACTAAGAGAAAAGGATTTAACAGGTAAGACTAAAATACTCTTCTATCGTCCAATATAGCTTACCATTGGTGGAGTGCAATGTAATGCGGAAGGGAACAGGTTTCTCTCTAAGCTCATAAGCCTTGCGGATGGTAGACTTAAACCAGGATGCAATAGTCACCTTTGACGCAGCCAAACCAGCCCTATGACCCTCAGGGATGACAAACAAGGTATCCATTTTGCGGATGGACTCAGCACAGTGCACACAGAACTTAAGGCAGCGTACCACATCTAACAAGTGGAGATCCCTCTCCTTGCCAGATTTAGGGTCAGAAAAAAAGGAAGGTACAAAAATCTCCTGATTAATGTGGAACTCAGAGACCACCTCAGGAATAAATTCCTGGGAGGTACAGGGAACAGCTTTATCCTTGCGAAAAAAACAGGAAATGAGGTTTGGAGGACAAAGCCTGCAACTCAGCAGCTCTGTGGACAGAGACCACAGCCAAAAGAATGGCCATCTTCCATTTTAGAAAAATGTAGAAGAATGGTAGCCAGGGACTCAAAGATAGGCAGCTGGAAGACTCCCAAAACAAGATTAAGCTCCCACTGAGGAGTGGGAGCCTTGTAAGGAGGGAAATCATGAGCAACACCATGAAAGAAGACCTTAACATCTGGCAATGCGCTTCTGGTATTAAAAAAAAAAAAAAAAAAAAAAAAAAAAAAAAAAAAAAAAAAAGCTGAGGTCTGGACCTTCAAGGAACTAAGGCTAAGGCCCTTGTTCACACCATCCTGCAAAAAGGATAAGATAGATGGAAGATCAAATTCCTGTGAGGACAGATCCCTGTCCATACATCATGAATGAAAGGTAGAACAAACCCTGTGGTATGCTATATATGAGAAAGGCTTCCTGGCTTGAATCATGGTGGAGACCACCACCGGAGAAAAGCCCTTCCTCCTCAAGATGGAGGCTTCAACATCAATGCCATTAAAGTCAGACTGTCCACGTCCTCCCTCCAGAGATAAGCCTGGAGAAGGAGATCTGGTCTGCACACGGCAGAGGAAAAGGATCCTGGGCAGCCAGTGCCAGAAATTCTGGAAACCAAGGATGTCTGGTCCAATAAGGTGCAATCAGAATGACCAACGCACAGTCCATCCAAGTCTTCCTCAGGACCCAGGGAAGGAAAGGAAGTGGAGGAAAAATGTAGACCAGAAGAAATCGCCATGGAATTGACAGAGCATCCACCATAAACACCAGACGATCTCTAAAGCGAGAGCAAAAGAACTGAACCTTCTGGTTGTTCCTGGTGGCCATCAGGTGTATCCAAGTAAGACCGCATTTCTGCAACAGGTGAAAAACCTCCGACTGGCATTCCCACTCACTGGGGTCCACTGTTTAGCGACTGAGAAAATCTGCCAAGATGTTTTCTACACCTGGAATGATTACGGTGGAGATGGCAGGGACATGCACCTCTGCCCAGGCTAAAATAGCCTTTATCTACAACCAAGTAGCAGTGCTTCTGGTGCCGCCTTGCTTGTTGATGTAGGCGATGACCTTCACGTTATCTGACTGGACACGGACTGGGCATCCATTCAGATAGGAAGACCAATACCCTAGAGCATTGTTAATCGCACTGAGCTGCAGGATGTTGATAGGAAGGAGAGTTTCCTCCACTGACCAATGACCCTGAACACCCAGGTGATCCAGAATGATTCCCCTGCCGAACAGGGTGGCATCCGTCAGTATGGTCCAGTACAGAATCACAAAGGGACTACCTTTCCTCAGGTTGGAACTGAAAAAACCATGCCCCAAATGAGTGTCAAACCGGAGACCGAGGAAAACCAGGTCCGGAGAAGGGACCGGAGCAGACATCCATATTCAGGATCCAGCCTCATTGGAGAAGGATCTGCGCACAGTCTTGGACCTGAAGATCCGTGGAGGGAGCCTTCAGGAGGTCATCCAGTTAAGGAGTGACTTGAAACCCCTTGGCGTGCAGGAAGGCAATCAAAGTCCCCAAGACCCAGGCAAACATCTGAGGAGCCATGGTGAGCCAAAAGGGTAGGGTGGTGAACTGGAACTGACCCAGGTCGCAAGCGAACCTGAGGTACTTCTGACTGTCCAGATGAACTGGAATGTGCAGGTACCATCTTGCAGATCCAAAGATGCCAGAAATTCCCCTGGAAGCATCACTGCAATGAAAAATCGTAAGGACTCCATTTAGTAGTGAGTACGGACCACAAAAGAATTGAGATCCAGGATAGGACGGCAGCCACCATCCTTCTTGGTAACTACAAAGATGTTGTAAGAAAAACCGAAATCTCTCTCTGGCTGAGGTACCGTAGCCAGGACACCCTTGTCCAAGAGAGCCTAAACTGCCCCACTGAAAAGACAGAGCTTTTCCTGTCCCTGAGGGGAGCGAGAAGGGAAGAATCTGAAGGGAGGTAGGGATGTGAAGGGAATCCTGTAACCTCCTGAAACCACCTGTAATACTCACTGATCAGCAAAGGAGCCTGTCCAAGTTCTCAAAAAAATAACGCAGGCAACCACCCACAGGTGTATGTGGGCATGGGTTCAGCGAGTCATGCCAAAGCAGGTTTGGTGGAGGTGTGTTTGTACCTCTACTGCTGCCTGGACTTGGGGGTGGAACGCAGTGTGCTGGCCTGAGGAGGCACCAGGTTCGGCCTTTGCACCTCACTTTGGCTAGAACTTTGATTCCTTGTCTGAGGATTGCGTTTAGGAACCTGAGGCAACAAAATGCTCTTACCCTGGTGGATTCACTGGCAATGCTCTTCATTTCAGGGCCAAAGAGAGCTGTACCCAGAAAATGGAGACTAATGATTTTTTTTTTTTTTAGAAATCACGTCAGCAGACAAAATTTTAAGCCACAGTGTACGTCTGGCAGCCACAGAGAAATCGGAGGTCTTAGCCTAAAAGCTTAATGGCATCAAACAGGGCATCAGTAATATAGTGCTGAGCCTCAGATATTAGACAAAATTGGCAAATGGTTCTCCTTAGGGGCAACCTTTGGGGACAGTGTCAGTCAGCTGTTCAGTCCAAACAGAAATGGCTCTATTAACCAATGCGGAAGCCAAGGTAGGCGTCAAAGACTCACCTATGCTAGTATAGATAGCCTTAAGGATAGCCTCTGATCTTTGAGCACCGAAGCATCTGCAACAGGCAAGGCAGTAGATATTGAAAGCCTAGAAATAAAGGAATCCACCAGTGGAGGTGTGGCCCACTGAGCCAAAGCTGCATCAGCAAAGGGTTACAACTTAGAGAACCTCTAGGAAAGAGTGAGACGCTTGTCAAGAGTCTTCCATTCACCCATGATAATTTGATCCAGAGTGAGATTAGGAGGAAATACAGTACAGGACTTCTTGCACGTGGAAAAGATGTCAGAAGTAGACAGACTATACAGGGTTAAAAGAAATGTTAAAGGGATAGTAATACTTCGTTTTAACTTTATTTTATTTTGTAGGCATTAAAAAAACATGAAGAATGATATAAGTCTTATCTCTTAAACCTTTATGGTTTATGAGATATTCACAAGCAAAGTTTCCCCCTCCCGCCCCTTTTACCTACTGTAAACAATCTCTTCTCAGATGTGGAATGCAGTCCATAGACTGGACAGATAACAGAAGGGGACACTCTTATTCCTATGAAAACAATGAAATCCCTGCCCCCCTTGACAAGCTTTTCAGGTTTTTCCCTTATCTTAATTGAAGATTGTCCCTCTCTGCAGTCTAACTGGGCAGCTCCCTTCTGCCCTGGCTGAAAAGTGTTACATCAGTAAAAGGGGTGGGAGGGGGACACTTTGCTTGTGAATATCTCTTAAACCATAAAGGTTTGAGAGGTAAGACTTATATCATTCTTCATGTTTTTTTAATGCCTACAAAATAAAATAAAGTTAAAACGAAGTATTACTATCCCTTTAAGGGAAGATAAAACCACCTTAATGAGACCCTCAGCAGAGGGTTCAGGGTCAGCCTCAAAGGGGTCACCATGAAACTGGGTAGAAGCCCCTTTTGAATGAACAAACACACACACTCCTCAGACTCCTCAAGTGACTCCTCCTCAGAGGAGTTAGATAAATCAGGAATGCCAGGGGCCTTAGGGGCCACAAACTGAAGGAAGTGGGGTCAGGATTGGAGAACCCCCTGAAGAGAAAGAGGAAACTGCGCCATAGAGAACTTCAAGTTCTTGACCCATTGTGGCTCTTGTCCATGGCTGGATGAGCCTGGAAGAACGGCCGGGGCCACAGCACGAGGGGCATAAGTGACCTGAGTATTCTCTGGGAAGCCCCGTTTGACATGAGGAACAGTAAGTAAGGGGAGTCAAAGACACCCCTGACTCCTTGCCCTTAGGTCTAGCCCTATGTCCTAATGGATCAGACATCCTAACAGGAGAAAATAGTCTTGTAATTTAAAGGAAAATCACATACTATCACCCAGATTAAGGATTTCACCCCAGAAAGCTTAAAAAGTACTTATTTGGCAAGTGAAGAGTTAACCTGTGGAGGAGAGTAGAAGAATCCAAGCCCTGCGTATGATACTCATGTAAAGGTAAAGAAAATGGCGACCGAATAGGCAGCCAATCAGAGAGCAGCCTGCAAAAAGAGCTTCTACAGGAAACTTATTTTTTCCCTTATAAAGTATCAAAAAAGGTGAAATTAACTCAGATATTTGTTTTTCCTCTGTGTCCTTCCATGGCATACTGTGGGCAATTGGCACCAAATCCCGGCTGGTAGGACCAATAAAATTAGATATTGTGCATTATTCCCTCTACAGTTATAATTTTGTCCAAGCTGTAACGAGAGATTTAGGTTAGAGGATTTTCCAAGAACAAGTAGCAAAGAATATGTTCTCTATTATTAGGCAAATAAGATAGTAACCATATAGGGATGGGTTGCTGTGGAAGGACACGGAGGAAAAACATATCGGTGAGTAAATTTCACCTTTCCTCTGTGTCCGATCCACAGCATACAATGGGACTTACCAGAGCGTACCCACTCAACGTAGGGAGGGTACCGGGAGAATTAGATCGGGATAGCTGCCTCCAGCACCTTCCTGCCAAATCTGGCATTGCAGATGCTTGGAGATCAAGTTTATAGTGCTTAATAAAGGTTGATACAGACGACCAGGTGGAAGCTGTGCAGATTTCTTCAGGAGAAGCTGCTGCTTTCTGAGCCCATGATGTTGAGACAGCCCTGGTCGAATGTGCTTTGATACCTGGAGGAGGATCCATATCTGCAGAGTCATAAGCAAGTTTAATGCAGTCTCTGATCCAGTGGGAAATTGAGGGTTTGGAGGCTGCGGATCCCTAAAATTTCCTAAATGATGAATAAACAGAATCCGTTTTATGGATAAGTGGAGTTCGTCAGAGATAAGTCCGTAGACATTGGACCAGGTCTAGGTTATGAACGCGCTTTTCAAACTCCTTTGTTGGATTAGGGCAAAAGGATTCAAATTAAGCTGACATACAACCTTGGAGCAGAATGATGTACTAGGACGTGGGACTACCTTGTCCTGATGAAAAACTAAACAAGGAGGGATGACATCAAGGTCTGAAGTTCTTCCACTCTGCATGCTGAAGTGACTGCAGTAAGCAGAGTAGTCTTTAGTGTGAGATGTTTCATTGAAGTACTGTCTAATGGCTCAAACAATGGATGAGAGTTGCTGTAGGACCAGATTGAGGTCCCAGGGAGGTATGGTCTCCGGTACAGTATGTTTTATTTTTGATACAGCAGCCATGTATTTCTTTATAAGAAAATTCTCTGCAAACGGGGTGGCTAGGACTGCTGATATTACAGAGAGTTGGACCTTAAGGACGCAAGTTTTAATCCCTTCTGGAAACTCTGAAATAAGTCTTCGTAGAAGAAGGTCGTCTGTCTTTCAAGATGGTCTCTATTACTAGCTCAGAAAGGACCTGAAGACTTAAGAGATTCCCGTTCAGCCTCCAGGCCCTGAGCTGGAAGAAGGAGGGATTGGGATGGAGTATGGGCTTTAGAGTCAGTAGATCTGGAATGTCTGGAGGAGGTATTGGAGGTTGGATTGATAGCTGTACCACATTTTTCACGGCCAATTCGGGGAGATGAGGATACCATCGGATTTATCTTTTCTTATTTTCCGTATAACTTCTGCCAGAATTGGAATGGGAGGGAATATGTAAGCCAGACTGAATGACCATGGGATGCTTAGAGCATCCTGCCCTGCTGACTGTGTCTCGGACCATCTTGAGGGGTACATCTGACACTGCCTGTTCTGGGCTGTGGCCATGAGATCTATGAATGGAGATCGCAGAACTGTTATTAGAGATCGGAAAACCTGTTTGTTGAGACTCCATTCTCCCGGATCCAATTTCTTCTGGCTGAGGAAGTCTGCCAGGACATTTCGATGTCCTGACAGATAAGAAGCGGTCAATGCCAGTAAATTATTCTTCACCCAGAGCAAGATCTTGACTGCACGATTGTCGAGTTGAGCACTCCTTGTTCCTCCCTGGTTCAGTAAATACTGGACTGCTGAGACATTGGATAAGTACTGGTTATCTTCAAAGGCTTTCTGGAAGTGATTTAGCGTTTTCCAGACTGCAAGAAGTTCAAAGACATTTAAGTTAAGTTTGGAGTCCTTATTGGACCATGTGCCCTGTATTGCCTGCTGATTCCAGATCCCTCCCCACCCCTGGCAACTGGCATCCGTAGTTAGAATCTGCCACGTTGGATCATAGATTGGATGACCTTTTACAAGATTTTGTTTTTGAGTCTACCAGGATAGTTCTCATCTGGTGGAGTGAAACACTGGTATCTTTTGGGCTAGGCTGGAGGATTTCATCGATAAAACAGGAGGAAGTTCTGCTGGATTGACCTGCTATGTGTCCTGGCCCAGGGAATTATCTGTTGAATAGACGAGAGATGAGCCAGGAGAGCCTGTAGAAATTTTTTGCCGTTTAAATCGCCCTTTAGAGAAATCATTTACCTGGTCCAATATGCGGTTCTGGTGTTCCAGGTATAGGGTTGCTATGCTGCATCTGGTGTTGAAGTCTATGCCTAAGAATTGAAGATACTGAGAAGGCTGAAGTATACTTTTTCTTTGTTGATTAGCCAGCCCAGATCTTGTAGTAGGCAACTGCAAATGTGTTGTCCTTTGCTAGCTGGTTTGAAGTCCCTATGAGTAGAATATAGTCTAGGTAGGGTATAACCTTTATGAGATGGGTGCTTCTCAAATCTCCTATGGTAACTGTCAGTATCTTTGCGAATACTCGAGAGGCTGATGCCAATCCAAATGTAAGTGCTCAGAACTGATAGTGATTCGTGAAGATGTGGAATCGTCGGTAACTCCTGTGTGTTGTTCTGATGAATATGTAATAATAGGCATCCTTCAAGTGTATGTGGAAGAGGCCCGTGGATGAATCAGTTTTATAGCCGACACTACCTTTTCCATTTTGAAGTGTTGTATTCTCAGAAATTGATTGAGAGCCTTCAGGTCTAGAATATGACGAGTAAGGGAGTAGTACAGCGCCTATATCCTTTTGCTTAGACTTTTCAATATTAGATCCTCCTGTAGTGTGTTGATAGATGGTATTAATGGGCACCATGCACTATTTGGTATAGTGCTACTAATTGTCTATTAGTGTTATAAGGACTTATCTGATGTGTGAGACTGAACAACAATGTAAGGTATTCCCTATCCTATACTAACTGATAAGTCTAGAAGCATATCATATATAAACATACATGTAAACAGTGTCCCAACTCCTACATGCATATACAATGATTAAACTTTAGACAGAACACTATCCCTATAAGTTACTACAGGGCCCGTTACATAGTTCCTATTGGCAGCTTGTCTGTGTTGCTAGTCGCGATTCAATCTTGGGTTGATTGTCAAGAAACAGATAAACAAAAGCGGGGTAGGGCGAGACAGCGCACAGGTATGGATCTAAGTGCAGAAGTTTTATTATAGTCAACATAGTAATAAAAATATATTACACAGATAAAATATATATAGAAGCAATATTTTTTAAAAAAGAGCAGTATTTTCAATAAAAAATATGAAAAAGTTTAAAAACAAAATAATAAAGTACACGAAAAATGTCCAGTTGAATTAGCTCAAAGTTCTTTCTTATTCAGCGGCTAAAGAGTCTTTTGTAGCATGAGCATATAATCATTGGATGGAAATGAGCAGTATATTTAGATATTTTGAGCGGTATGGCTATGTACTGGAATAACTGGACAGGCTTTATTGTATCCAATGAAAGTGGTATCCATTACATTGAGGTCTTTTTGGATTTCAGTAAGGCCTAGGGTTTTTCTCATAGCCTTAACCAGGGAATCCACTTTGTCTACCAAAAAACTCCTAGCTTCTTCGATCTCTCCTTCCTCTGCAGAAGAACCCGCTGACAAGTTCAACAAGGCTTTTTTCCTCCTCATCTTGAAGGCAAGATGGGCTCTCCTCTGGGTCAGACAATCTGGATCTCTTCCTTGATGCCTCCTCCATGGAGGTCTTCATCCAGCTTAAGAAATTCTGAAACTGGGCATGTACATCTCCCCCAGTAGCAACCTTCAAACAATCTGTGCATAGTTTTGGAGGGTAGCTAATAGGCAACTTCTGATCGCCTCCCGAGCAAGGCTTGGACTTTACAGCTGCTTTGTCTTGTTCCCCAAATTTTGGTTTAGCCCCCTTAACTACCTTAGGGTTAGACATATCGCAGGATGGAGGTATGCATTATAATGGAGAGGCAATGTTTTAAGGCAAAGAGAAAGACTACTGACTATGCAATCAGGAACAGAATCAATAGGTTGAGGAGGGTGAACAGTGGGAAAAGTGGACCATGGCACTCAAAGGGTTGCTCACCTTTTTTGCAAGTCTTCTTACTTCAGATTACCAATGAATGGAAGATGTCTCAGAGAGAGAACTTCTGGAGGTAGAGAGAGCGAGAGAGAGAGAGACATGGGTTGCATGGTTTTCTCCCAGGGCTGCAGGGGTCCACAGACAGCGCCTGTTAACTGAGCAATCCTCTAGGGAAAGTCAGTAATGGTAATCCACCTAATGGGTTAATTTGGACACCCCATATCTTTAAAAAAAATAAATAAAAAAAATAATAAAACAACTAAAAACTAAGCATAACTGTTCTCAGCCTTCCTACCAGGTGATGGAAGAAATCTTATCTGGAGAGGGGAGTGGCTAGGTAGCCTGTTAGGAGTAGGGGGAGGATCCACCCTGCACTTCTTGAAGAATTGTTTCAGCCTACTAGGATGAGCTGTCGCATCCCCATGGTACGTGTAAGCTATATTGGGCGACAGAGAAAGGCGGTTTGCTGGACAAGGACTGCAACTCAGCAGACAGAAACCACTGCCAAGAGAAAAGCCATCTTCCACGCCAGAAGACGAAGAGAAATGGTAGCCAAAGATTTAAAAGGAGGCCGCTGCAAGACTCACAGAACAAAGCTATGGTCCCACTGTGGAGTGGGAGCATTATAGGCAGTGAAACCATTAGCGACACCCTGAAAGACTGCCATCCACAACATGGCAATACACCTCTGGAAAAAGACAGAGCACTGAGGTCTGGACCTTCAAGGAACTAAGGCTAAGGATATTGTCCACACGATCCTGCAAAATGGACAAGATGAATGGAAGATCACATTCTTGTGAGGACAGTTCCCTGTCAACACACCAAGAATGGAAGGTAGCCCAAACCCTGTGGTAGGCCTTAGAGGACACAGGCTTCCTGGCGGAGACCATCTCAGGAGAAAAACCTTTCCTCCTTACGATAGAGACTTCAACAGCCATGCTGTCAAAGCCAGACTGTCCACACCCTCTCTCAAGAGGTAGCCCTGTAGATGGAGATCCGGTCTGCGTGGCAGAGGAAACTGATCCTGAGCAGACAGTGCCAACAGCTCCGGAAACCAAGGTTGCCTGGTCCAATAAGGATTAATCAGAATGACTGATGCACCATCCATCCAAATCTTTATCAGCATCCTGGGGATGAGAGGAAGAGGCAAAAACATGTAGGCTAGACGAAAAAGCCAAGAAATGGACAAGGCGTCCACTGCAAATGCCAGAGGATTCCCCCAGCGAGATCAGAACATAGGAACCTTCCTTCGGCAGGAACGTCCCCATTTCTGGCCCAGCAGATCGAATGCCTCCGGATGGACCTCCCACTCCCCGGAGGCTACTGTCTGGCAACTGAGGAAGTCCCCCAGATCATTCGCTACACCTGGATTGTGCATGGCGGAGATGGCAAGGACGTGTTCTTCTGCCCAGGCTAAAATATCCTTGACTTCTAACCAAAAGGGAGTGCTTCTTGTACCATCTTGCTTGTTGATGTAAGCCACTGCCATGGTATTGTTTGACTGGATGCGGACTGAACAGTCCCACAGTGTATTGGACCAGTATACCAGAGCATGGAGTATCGCTCTGAGCTCCAGAATTCTGCATTCCATCGTCCCTGAACCCCCAGGTGATCAAGGACAGCTCCCCAGCTGTTAAGGCTGACATTCGTCATCTCCAGAGTCCAATACTGGACAACAAAGGGCTTCCCTTTCCTCAGGTTGGAACTGTTCATTCACCAGAGGAGGTCCTTCCTCACTTCCAGGGGAAGAGAGACTCACTGATCCAGGAGTTCCAGGTTCCGTTGGTGTGCCCTGATAGTGAACCTCTGAAGCTCCCTGGCGTGAACCATGGGGTACGGAACCGCTTCCACTGTGGATACCATCTTGCCTACAAGGAACGAGAACTTGCAAAATGGTCCTGGGGTCCTCTCCAGAGCACAGGACACCTTGCTCATATTCTGCTGAACACAGTGCTCTGTCAGATAGACCATACCCTGATGGGTGTTGAACCGGAGACACAGGAAGACCAGATTCTGAGAAGGAAGTGGAGTAGACTTGTCCATGTTCGAAATCCATCCATACTGGAGGAGGATCTAGGCACATTCCTGGAACCGGCGGTCTAGGAATTCCATGTAGGGTGCCTTCAACAGAAGGTCGTCCATGTACAGAATCACCGGAATTCCCTTGGTGTGCAGGAAGGCAATCAAGGCACCTAAGAAACGTGCAAACACCTGAAGAACAGTGGTGAGCCAGACGGGGAAGGCAGTGAATTGGAAGTATCCTAGAGCGCAAGCAAACCTAAGATACTTTTGACTATCCAGATGAATGAGGATTTGCAGGTAAGCATCCTGCAGAATCAGAGGCCAGAAATTCCCCTGGACACATCGCAGCAACGACAGAGCGCTAGGACTCCATCTTGTAGAGAGTACGGACCACAAAAGAATTAAGGTCCTTGAGGTCCAGGTAGGACGGTTGTAGCTATCCTTCTTGGGAGCTACAAATAGGTTGGAATAAAAACCAAAACCTCTCCCTTGCAGAGGAACCAGAATCAGGACTCCCTTTTCCAAGAGAGCCTGCACCGCCCCGTAGAAGAGACTTAACCTTCCATGAGTCTGAGGAGGATGAGAATGGAAGAATCTTTAGGGAGGCAGGGATGTGAAGGGAATCCTGTAGTCTCCTGAAACCACCTGTAATACCCATTGATCCGCAACAGAGCCTGCCCAAATACTTGAAAAATGCTGCAGGAGACCACTTACAGGGGTGTGCGGACCAGGATTCGGCGAATCATGCAGAAGGAGGTTTGGTGGGTTTGGATTTTGAGAAGGAGTGCTTGGACCTCCACTGTTGCCTGAGCTTGGGGTGGAGCACTGGGTGCTGGCCAGAGACCCACCTGGATTTGGTTTTTGCGCTTTGGAGGGGATGAAAAAGACTGTTTCCTTGTTATATTAAGGTGTTTAGGAACTGTAGGCAAAAAGGTACTTTTACCCCAGTGGCCCCACTGATGATATTCTTCAGTTCAGGCCCAAAAAGACGTACCCTGAAAAGGGAGAGAACTAAGTGACGTCTTAGATGAGTCAGAAGACCAAATCTTAAGCCACGAAATGCGTATCATGGCCACAGAAAAGGCAGAAGCCTTAGCTTCAAGTCCGACAGTCAAAGAGGGTATCAGTAATAGTTCTGAGTATCAAACAGGTTGGCAAGGACATAAGATCCTCCTTAGAGGCACCCTGGTGAATAGCTTCAGTAAGCTGCTCCGTCCAAACAGCAATGGCTCTGGTAACCCAAACAGAAGCCAAGCTAGGCCTCAAAGCACCACCAATGGCAGTGAAAGTAGACTTTAGGAAAGCGTCAAGCTTCCTGTCAGTTACATCCTTAAGCACCGTGGTGTCCGCCAAGGACAGAGCAATGGATTTAGACAATCTATAAACATGTGAGGTGCACCTGAGGAGGTGTAGCCCACTGAGCCAAAGCTGCATCAGAAAAGGGGTATAACTTAGAGAAACTCTTGGAAAGAGCAAGATGCTTGCCTGGAGTCTTCCCCTGGTCTAGGATAATCTGATCTAGAGTGGGATTAGGTGGAAACATGGTACTAGACTTCTTGTGCCTTTGAAAGACATTGGAAGTAGATTGTGACTCTACAGCAGGGCTCAAAATTTCCACATGCTATGGCTTGCAGTGGCGAGTAACCTTTCAGGTCTGGCTAGTAGTAAAGGACTTCAAATTTTAAAGGGATAGTAATACTTAAAATGTAAAAAAAAATATGTTGTAGACTTTATCCCTCTGAGTAAAACAAGAGTACTCCCACAGCTGAAAGGTGTTTCATTCAAAAGTTATTCATTTTCAAAGTTGAATTTTTTAGGTGCAATATCACAGTGGCCTGAAATTGTACAGTGGCGCTGTTGCTACACCATCCTATGGAGATTTATGGTCAACTGACCAGAGCTGTCCATAGGATCGTGTAGCAACAGCGCCACTGTACAATTTCAGGCCACTGTGATATTGCACCTAAAAAACTCAACTTTGAAAACTAATAACTTTTGAATGAAACACCTTTCAGCAGTGGGAGTACCCTTGTTTTACTCAGGGGGATATACCCTACAACATATTTTTTTTTACATTTTAAGTATTACTATCCCTTTAAGCCCTGCTCTACAGGGTTAACAGTAATGTTAAAGGTAGTCAAAACTGCCTTAATCAGACACTCAGCAGAGGGCTTAGGGTCGGCCTCAAAGGGGTCGCCATAGGTATGGGACAAAGCCCCTTCTGCGCACATCCTTAGACTCCTGAAAAGAGTCCTCCTCAGAGGAATGAGAGAGATCAGGAATACCAGGTTGATAGGGGCCACAAACCTGAAAGACATGGGGGGGGGGGCTTCAAAGACTAAGGAACCCTCTGAAGAGATAGAGGAAACTGTGACATAGACGACTAAGTCCTTAACCCAATGTGGCTCGTTCATGGCTGGAGGGCCCTGGAAGAGATGCAGGGGCCACAGCACATGATGGGCATAAGTGACCCGAGTACTCTCTGGGAAGCCCCTCTTGGCATGAGGAACAGTAAGCCTAAAAAGTACTTATCTGGCAAGCGAAGAGTTAACCTGAGGAGCAGAGTAGAGGAATCCAAGACCTGCGCATGATACTCGTGTAATGAGAAAAAGAAAATGGCGACTGAATTCAGAGCCAGTCAACAAACAGCCCTCTAAAATGGGTGTCTATGGGAAATATAGTTTCCCTTTAAAAAAAAAAGTACCAAAACGCAGCACCCAAATCCCCCGAGACCCCAAAGACATTATGGATGCTTACCTGAATGTAGGGTATGGGGAGACTACAAGAACGAGCCCTCTCTCAACTCGGAACGTGTAGCTGTTGGAGAGATGTCCCAAAGTCGTTAGTCTCATAGGAGTCAATGGAACATTGCGGCTATACAGTAAAGCACCCCTTAAAGGAGCGGGATTCAAATAATATGAAGAAGGAAAAAAAAAAAAAAAAAAAAAGTGTTCAAAAGGTGCCAAAACACATACAGAACACCTAATAAAGTATAAAAAATAACTCAAAAGGAAATGAGAAAAAAGATCCCCCAACAGAGGATATCATGGAAAAGAGGGGGTGGGTTAAAAACTACCAAACAGCCCAAAATGCTCCAAGGACACAAGTAACAGACATAACAGACAGTGCCCAACAGTGGGACAAGTCGACCATGGCACTCAAGGGGTTGCACATCTTTTTTGCAGGTATTGTTACTTCAGATTACCAGATGAGATCAGATTCTGGATAAAGACATGAGTAGCATGATTCTCTCCCAGGGCTGTAAGGGACCACAGACACTTCCTGTTAAACTGGGCAATCCTCCAGGGGAAGCAAGTAATGTTAATCTGACTAATGGGGGAATTCTGATACCCCATATCCAAGGAAAAATAATAATATAACTAAAAACTAAGCAGAACTGTTCTCAGCCTTCCTACTAGAATGAAACAAATCTTATCTCGGAGCGGGCAGTGGTTAGGTAGCCTTTATGAAGGTGGGGAAGACTCCACCCTGCACTTCTTGAAGAATTGTTCCAGCCTACTGGGAGGAGAGGTCACCTCCCCATGGTACCTGTAAGCTATATTGGATGACCGAGAAAAACGCTTCCTATTTATCAATTACACTCGCAATCACTGAAATAAGACTCCACTTTTCACTTTGATAAATAATCCTTTGTGTATTCTAATACACCATGCAATAGGATTTAGTTTCGTATCTGCCACTACAGCATCCCTAGGCACTGAATTCCACAATTTATCACACCTTACTAAAAACAGGGCCCCTAGGCAAAGAATCCTATGTGCTCCAGTTAATGGACACCACATTTCTCACATGACCCTACCTACAGTTCCAGGACACTAAAAAATAGGATTTTAGTCTTACCTGTTAAATCCTTTTCTCTTAGTCCATTTAGTTTACAGGTCTCCCACCCAGTGAAAGGAACCATGCTTGGTCTCCTGTGGCAGGAAGCGCAACTCCGATTGGGTCCATGCTCACAGGAGTTTTCCTAGTCATCTCGCTAACTAGCTCAGTAGGTTTAGTGTCACAAATCCAACTGGAGGTGAGTAGCTGGCTAGCCTGCTACGGAGGAGAGGAAGGCTCCACCCCTGCAATTTCATTGAAGAATTGTTCTAACCTACTAGGAGGAGCTGTCACCTCCCCATGGTTACCGGTAAGCTATATGGACTAAGAGAAAAGGATTTAACAGGTAAGACTAAAATCCTATTTTCTCTGTCATCCATTATAGATTACAGGTACCATGGCAATGTACCAACAATAAGTTCCCAGGGTGGGAAAAAAGAAGGAAAGTTCCAAGGAGCGGTCCTCATGATACCAGAGCTCCCATTGACTATCCAGACAAGGAACAACCCAAACCAACAGTGTGTCAAGGGGCACTGAATAACTAACAGCACACAGAACAAGAGCCAACAGGGCTAAAAAAAAATAAAGAACTATAAAGCACAGGAAAGTAAAGTGCTAGACAGGCAAAACTGCCTCCAGCACTTTCCTGCCAATGCTGGCTTCAGCCGAAGCTAGAACATCAACATGGTAATGTTTGGCAAAATTGTGCACTTAAGTCCAAGTGCCCGCCTTGCACAACTGATCAGCAGAGGCCTCATTCCTGTTGGCCCAGGAGGCCCCAACAGACCTAGTGGAATGCGCTGTGATGTGAAAGGGAACAGGTTTCTTTCTGAGTTCATAGGCCTTGCGAATGGTAGACTTGATCCAAGATGCAACAGTCACCTTGGATGTTGCCTTACCAGCCCTGGGACCCTCAGGGATGACAACAAGTGCATCAGTTCGACGTACAGACACAGAGTGGTGCACATAGAACTTAAGTCAGAGCACCACATCCAACAAGTGGAGATCCCTCTCCTTGTCAGATTTAGGGTCAGGACAGAAGGAAGGCACAACAATCTCCTGATTGATGTGGAACTCAGAGACCATCTTAGGAAGAAATTCATGGGAGGTAAGGAGAATGGCCTTATCCTTGTGAAACAACAGGAAAGGCGGTATGCAGGACAGAGTCTGCAACTCAGCCACTCTGCAGACAGAGACGACAGCTAAAAGAAAAGCCATCTTCCAAGTCAAAAGACGCAGAGGGAGTGGAAGCCAAGGACTCAAAAGGAGGCCGCTGCAATACACCCAAAACAAGGTTAAGGTTCCACTGAGAAGCAGGAGCCTTATAAGCAGGGAAAGCATGAGTGACTCCTTGAAAGAAGACCTTGAAATAGGGTAAGGTGGCATTGGGTCTCTGAAAAAAGTAAAAGGGCTGAGGTCTGAACCTTCAATGAACTAAGGCTAAGGCCCTTATTTATACCATCCTGTAAAAAAGAAAGGACAGTTGGAAGATAAAAGTCCTAGGAGGACAGATCCCTGTCCACATGTCAAGCACGGAAGACAGGCCAAACCGTATGATAGGCTTTTGAGGAAACAGGTTTCCTAGCCTTAATTATAGTGGAAACCACCTCTGGAGAGTAGCCTTTCTTTGTCAAGGTGGAGGCCTCAACAGCCATGCCTTCAAAGCCAGATGGTACACATCCTCCTTCCATGTGTGCCCCTAGCTAAGGAGAGCCGGTCTGCGTGGAAGTGGAAACTGTGCCTGGACTGAAAGAGCTAGTAGTTCCGAAAACCAAGGCTGTCTGATCCAGTATGGAGCAATCAGGATGGTGGGAGATCCGTCCATCCAAATCTTCCGCAACACTCTGGGTAGCAGAGGAAGAGGAGGAAAGATGTATGACAGATGAAAGGCCCATGGAATTGACAGAGCATCCACCACAAATGCTCGGGGATCCCTCCAGCATGAGCAAAACATCTGAACCTGGTATCCCTGGTAGCCATTAGGTCCATCATGGGAAGACCCCACATCTGCACCAGGAGATCAAACACTTCTGAATGAAGCTCCCACTCGCCCAGATCAGCAGTGTGTCGGCTGAGAAAGTCTGCAAGGATGTTTTCTACGCCTGTGATGTACACTGCTGAGATATCAGGTACATGATCTTCTGCCCAGGTTAAAATACCCCTGACGTCTAACCAAGCAGTGGAACTACTGGTGTCTCCTTGCTTGTTGATGTAAGCCACGGCTGTGGCGTTGTCAGACTGGACTTGAACCGGATACCCCATTAGATAGGATGTCCAATACGTCAGAGTATGGGAGATCACCCTGAGCTCCAGGAAGTTGATGGGAAGAATAGTCTCCTCCTCTGACCATTGGCACTGAACACCCTGGTGACTCAAGACTGGTCCCCAACCGTGCAGGCTGGCATCCGTTGTCACAGTGGTCAAGTAAGGAATCACAAACTGCCTCCATTTCGTCAGATTGGAGATGTCCAACCACCAGTGAAGGCTCTGAGCTACTTCCGAAGGAAGGGAGACAGGTTGATCAAGGAGATCTGTGTTCCCTCTGCAAACATGGATCACACGTGACCCATGGCAAACGGGACCGCTTCAATGATGGAAATCATCTTCCCCACCAGGGAGGAGAACTTCCATGCTGGATCTGATGTCCAGGACAGGACTGAAGACACCTTGGAGGTGAGCTGTTGAATGAAGTCCTCCTGCAGAGTATTGAAACAGAGAGCGAGGAATACTAGGTCCTGAGTAGGCACCGGGGCAGACTAGTCCATATTCAGAATACAACCATTGTGGAGGAGGATCTATGCGCAGTCTTGGACTTGGCGGTCCAGGAGGTCCCTGGAGGGTGCCTAGAGGAGAAGGTCATCCATGTAAGACATTAGCTGAATCCCCTTGGTGTGCAGGAAGGCAAATCAATGCACCAAGAACTCAACTGAAAACCTGAGGAGTTGTTGAGAGCCCGAAGGGGAGAGCAGTGAACTGGAAATGACCCAGTTCGCAGGCAAACCTGAGGTACTGTTGACTTTCCGGATGCACAGGGATGTGTAGATAGGCATCCTGAAGATCAATGATGCCAGAAATTCCCCCGACACATCGCTGCAGTAACGGAGTGTAAAGGACAGATCTTAAAGTGGGTCTTAACCACAAACTTGTTCAGGGCCTTAAGGTCCAGGATAGGGTGGCAGCCAACATCCTTATTGGGAGCGACAAAGAGGTTGGAATAATAGAAGAAACCTCTCTCCTGTTGGGAGACCAGTGCCAGAAATCCCTTGTCCAAGAGAGACTGTATCGCCCCACTGAAAAGCCTGAGGGGAGCGAGAAGAGAAGAACCTGAAAGGGGAGGGGGGGTTGGAGGGAATTCTGTAACCCTCTGATCCGCAACAAAGCCTGCCCAGACACTCAAAAAGTGATGCAGGTCATGGACCAGGGTTTGGCTAGTCATGCTGAAGGAGGTTTGGCGGATTTGAGTTTGGTGGAGGTTTGTTTCGACCTCCACTGCTGTTTGGGCTTGGGGATGGAATTCAGGGCCTGAGACGCCACCAGGTTCACTCTAATTGTTTAACCTTGTCTGAGACATAAAAAGACGATGTCTCTGTGCCTGAGTACATTTAGGAGCTTGAGGCAGTAATGTGCTCTTACCCAGAGTGGCCTCACTGATGAGTGTCTTCAATTCAGGGCCAAAAAGAGAAGAACCCTGAAACGGAAGAGAAATCAGTTATATCTTAGAGATCAAGACAGCAGACCAAATCTTCAGCCACAGCATGCGTCTAGCCGTCACAGAAAAGGCAGATTCTTTGGCTTCAAGCAGAAGAGCATCCAAAAAAGCATCAGTGATAGCATGTCAGCTTTAAGGGCACCTTTGTGTACAGCAGTCATCAATTGTTCAGTCCAAAATGCAACAGCCCTACTGACTTATGCAGAAGTCCACGTAGGTCGCATGAACCTATGGCTGAGAAAACCTTAAGAACAGGGTAAATTTTTCTGCCAGTCATGTCTTTTAGAGAAGGAGCATACACCACAGCTAAAACAGTGGACTTGGAAAGCCTAGAAATGGGTGAATCAACCTGAGGAGTAGCAGCTCATTGAGTCAAGGCAGCTTTGGAAAAGGGATAAAGTTTAGAAAATCTTTTAGACAGACAGACGCTTGTTAGGAGTATTCCACTCATCCAGAATAATCTGATCCAGAGTGGGATTAGGAAGAAAAACAGTGCTGGACTTCTAAGCCTTTTGAAAGACATCAGAAGTAGCCTGTTGCTCTACACGAGTAGAGGAAATATTTAAAGTGATAGTAATGTTTCATAATAAAAGCAGCACTAATTACTCTTCATAGTATTTGGGCCATGGAGAGTGTTATTTCAATTCTGTCAGAGTTGTAGTTTAGGAGTAATTCAATGATAAAGTAACCCCCTCCCACCCCTTTTACTGATGTAACACTGCTCAGCCAGAGCAGAAGGGAGGTGCCATGGTAGACTGTAGAGAGGGACAATCTTCAATTAAGATAAGGGAAAAACCTGAAAAACTTATCAAGGGGGGCAGGGCTTTCATTTTTCTAATAGGAAGAAGAGTGTCCCCTGCTGTTATCTGTCTGGTCTATGGACTGTATTCCACATCCGAGAAGAGATGGCTTACACTAGGTAAAAGGGGCGGGAGGGGGAAACTTTGCTTGTGAATCTCTCTCAAACCATAAAGGTTTGAGAGAAGACTTATACCGTTCGTGTTTTTGTAATGCCTACAAAATAAAATAAAGATAAAACGAAGTATATCCCTTTAAAGTGGACAATATGCCTTAATGAGATCCTCAGCCGAAAGCTGAGTCAGCTTAAAAGGGTTCACCATAGAAGTGTAAACAAAAAGCCCTTTCAGAACACACACCATCCTCAGAGTCTCCATCTGATTCCTCCAGGGAAGAATCAGATAAATCAGGAATGCCAGGAGCCTTAAAGGGATAGTAATACTTCGTTTTAACTTTATTTTATTCTGTAGGCATTAAAAAAACATGAAGAATGATATAAGTCTTATCTCTCAAACCTTTATGGTTTATGAGATATTCACAAGCAAAGTTTCCCCCTCCTGCCCCTTTTACCTAGTGTAAGCCATCTCTTCTCAGATGTGAATCTGGTTGTATGACAGGACAGATAACAGAAGGGGACAATTTTCTTTGCATGAAAACAATGAAAGCCCTTCCCCCCTTGACAAATTTTTCAGCTTTTTCCCTTATCTTAATTGAAGATTGTCCCTCTCTGCAGTCTACCTGGGCACCGTCCTTCTGATCTGGTTGAACAAGGGGGGGATACTTTGTTTGTGAATATCTCTTAAACCATAAAGGTTTGAGAGATAAGACTTATATCATTCTTCATGTTTTTTTAATGCCTACAAAATAAAATGAAGTTAAAATGAAGTATTACTATCCCTTTAAGGGCTACAAACCTGAAGGAGGTAGGGGGTCTCCATGACTGAAGAACCCCTTGAAAAGAGGAAACTGTGCCACAGGGGACTTTAAAAGTCCTTGACGCAATGTAGCTCTTGATCATGGCTGGAAGGCCATGGCGGAGACGCTAGGGCCGCACCACAGGAGAAGCATAAATGCCCAGAAAACACCACAGGAAGCCCTGAATTACATGAGGAACAGTAGGTGAGGGGGGGTCTGAGATGCCCCCGAGTCCGTAAGTCTTTGGGCTAGCCCCATGTCCAAGTGGATCTGCCATCCTAACAGGAGAAAAGTGTCAGTACAGTAATGGAAGACCCAAATACTGTTATCCAGATTAATGATTTCATCCCAGAAAGCCTAAAATGTACTTATCTGGCAAGCAAAGTGTAAACCTGAGGAGGAGAGCTGGAGACCAAGCCCTGCGTACGATACTTGTGAAGAGAGGAAGACAAAATAGCTTCTGCACAGGGAACCAACCATTTATGGGAAATGCAGTTTCCTCTATATAAAAACAGAACCAAATCCCCCCAGAATCCCCAAGACACTGACAA